>OY856187.1:51524772-51644865 GCA_963693315.1 Diogma glabrata | reverse complement strand
TAGCAAAACGGTAATCAGACGGCTTCAGAACAAAATATCTTTAAAATAAAAAATAACGCGTGTCCTAAACTTTCACAAGTGGTTAGATATAAAATAAGCTTCAATTTAGTTAAAAAAAAAAAAAGGCTATGCCATCTTTTTTTCAATTACACAGATTTTTTCTTATGTTACGCCGTTAAAAATTATTTCAAAAAATTAACAGTGTACATTTCTAAAAACTTTGTTTTAATACCTATTCAACGACATATCATTTATGAAAATCGATTCAGTAGTTTTTCTACAATCGCTCGTCAAAACGAACTCACATCACAAAAAAATAAAAAATTGAGGGGCACATTTTGAAGACCCCTGGTCGAAAAAAAAAAATTCTAAGAGAACTTATATTAGGTAGATTTCATATAAAAATCTACCTATTGCAATGGGCTTCATCTCGGAATTTCGGAAAAGTTTTGGTGCCAAACGACTGAATGATAAGTGGAGACGAAAAAACAAAAACAAAAAAAATTTATATATATATATATATATATATATATATATATATATATATATATATATATATATATATATATATATATATATATATATATATATATATATATACATATATATATATATATATATATATATATATATATATATATATATATATATATATATATATATATATATATATATATATATATATATATATATATATATATATATATATATATATATATATATATATATATATATATATATATATATATATATATATATATATATATATATATATAACGAAATGAGCTATAACGGAATTTACCGGCACTCTCACGATCGCATTTCTTGACCTACAACAAAAATTTTTTCGGTATACGTTGCGGCAAAAAATGTCTTGGACAAGTTCGCGAACTGGCCATATCCGGGTACAGGTTAAGTGGCTAGAGCTAAAAAAGTCGAAAAATCTAGGGCGTCATAACTTCCGTTTGAATCATAATATTTTAATAAAATTTATCAATATTGAATATTTGAACATATTTCTATCATTTTTTTCCAAATGACAACCTTGGCGTTCCTGGTTCCTGAAAAATCAGCTGTTTTAAAAAGTTTATAAACTTTGTTGTCCTTGATTTGGCTGAAAATGGCCAACTCACTTTTGAGTATGTACGCACACGTTAACTAGAACATAAATCTTTTCAAAATTTAAAAAAAAAATAGTTCAAGTCTAGAGGTTGAGACACCTAGGCTGTTAGAACGGAAACAAACGCAAACGGTTATGCCTTCCTCATTTTTGAGTTAATGTTATTTAATCTCATATTAACTTTTAGATAAACTTTTCAGCTATAACCTCAGAGATTTTCAGCTTTCTAACCCAAGAGGTCTCAATGTAATTAGCATTAAACCTAATGCATGTCATTCAATTACAACAACAACTTTCCTTAAAATATAAAAATATCCCATAGAAAAAATATTAAAAAATTTCTTTTGTTTTTTTTTTCAGTTTTTAGTTTTTTTCGCAAAAATTTAAAAAAAAATTAAACAAAGCTGAGTCATTATTGTTTTAAATTAAGGAATATTTTCTTATATGCATATTGATTACACATTTACAAAAGTCTTCCTAAATTGTAGATATTTGAACTATTTGAGGTGTAAAAGTTGTTTGACAATTTTAGATTATAAATTATGTGTGGTGGTGTTGTAGGTGTGACGTTGTGAGAACGTTTATTTGCTCTTTGGTGGATTTAATATGTTATTAAAAGTAGTTTTAACCAAATTAAATAAAACTGTTCCGAAATCGCATTGATAAAGTAGTTTCCGTTAATGTATTTAGTTTGGTTTGATAAATTTTTTGGATTATTCTGGACTTGGAATATTCTACTTAAATTTTTTATTTAAACTAATCTGACACATCCAATTCTATTTGTACACAAAACTAACTGGTCCCGAAATCTACCTATTTCTAGCGGATATACGTGCCGCTTGGACTTTTTTTTATTTATAAAAGACTATCTATAAACAAAAAATAATCAAAATTAAAAGGGGTCAAGTCAAAACGTTGTTGAATCTTCGTGAAATTGCTCTTATACAAAACAACAAATTGTGTATTTTAGAGTGTTGCGATTTTTGTTTTTTGTTTCTATGAAGAAATTTTTCGCGTTTAATGTTGGTTTCGGTTTGCGTTTCGGTTTTTATGACTAAAAAGATTAGGTACTAATTTCAGTGATTCTTTTATTTTTAGTTGATCATGTTAGTTTAGTTATCATGTTATAATTACTTCGGTCTGAAAGACCTAGGTATTACATTCTCGAGCCTACAATGGTAAGGACCAAAAGGACCGTGTGTTCGATAACTGTACCGGAAGTCTGTCCAAAAAATCATTATGTGTGTTAAAACTAGGAAATATGCATGTTTTTGCTCAAAAAACGTTCATTTTAAATGATAATGAGTAGTAACAATGAATGTGGAGAAATCATGATGATCGGGATTGGTATGTGAGACCAAAAAACAAATTATTGCATTATAAGTTGGTGAAAAAATATCGTCAAGTGTGTTAAAAGAATGATTTTCATTTATTTATGAAAAAAAAGTTTTGGAATTGGAAAATTATTTGTGTGACATGAAACGTAACGAAACATGAAATTGGACATGGAAATTTTTGAATTAGCTATAATTTTTGGATTGTGAAAATTGTTTGTATTTTTAATTTTGTTAAAATTTTCGGCATATTTTTAGAATTTTGAAAAAAAAATAGGATTTTTGAATTATTATTTAATTATTTTATAATTAATTTTTCAAATATTTTTTTAATTTCAAAAAAGTTTCAATTTCGATTTTGTAAGAATTTTCGGAATATTTTTAGAATTTTGAAAAAGTATAAATTTTAATAGTATAATTTTTGGAATTTTGAAAAAAGTTTGTATTTTTGATTTTGTTTTAATTTTTGCAATATTTTTATAATTTTTTAAAAAGTTTCGATTTTTGATTTTGTTATAATTTTTGCAATATTTTTAGAATTTTGAAATATGTTGTAATAAGGGGTAATTAGAACCTTAATCCAAATTTTGTGGAAATCGGTGCTGTTTGTAAGGATTATACAGTTTCGCCGTATTTTCTGTTGAACGACTGGACTATAAGTGATTATTGATTGTTATTGATTATTACTCCTATCATTGATGGTGACTCAATCATTACTGACCCTGCAAGGAAAACTACATTGTTCGCGGAACGCTTTGCTTCAAATTCAACAGTTTTAGAAACTCCTAAAGAAATACCCCAAATCCAGTCTTCAGGAGTTAATATGAAACAATTACATTTCAAACCCAAAATTGTCGAAAAACTTTTAAGGGGGTTAAACAACAACAAAGCTTCTGGTCTGGACAACATTCCTCCTGTTATTCTAAAAACATTTTCAAAAGAACTTGCACCAACCCTCACAAAAATATTTTATAAATCCTATAAATCTGGTATTTATCCATCCTGCTGGAAGTTGGCCAATGTCCAGCCTGTCCCAAAAAAAGGAACGAAATGTGATATTTCAAATTATAGACCAATAGCCTTACTCCCAGTCATGTCTAAAATATACGAGCACTATATTAATTCACACATATCCAAATTTTTGGAAGACAACCATTTGATATCTGACAGCCAATACGGTTTTAGAAACAAAAGATCAACAACCGATCTATTGAACTATGTGGCACATATTTGGAATAGCATACTTGAAAAAGGTGGTGAAACGTACGTGATCGCATTAGACATCTCAAAAGCATTTGATCGAATTTGGCATGCCAACTTGATCAACAAGCTCGTTGCGTACGGTTTTCATCCCGCAGTCGTTTGATTCAAAATTTTCTGTCTAACCGATACATCTCGGTATCTATAGATGGCTTTTCTTCTGAGTCCAAATTAATAACCGCTGGTGTACCCCAAGGCTCAGTTTTATCTCCCACTTTATTTTTAATTTATATCAACTAACTGTTGCAAATCACCAATAACCCAATAAATAGTTTTGCAGATGATAGTACACTGCACAAGTCATTCGTCCCCCTATCTTCAAAGGGTAAAATGCAAGAACGAATAAATCCCGTCCGGAGAGACGCTGCCATAAATGTAAACGAGGACCTAAAAAAGTCGCCGATTGGGGTGACAAAAATTTGGTCAATTTTAATTCCACCAAAACACAGCTATTGATTGTTTCCAGATCAAATACCGAGTTTCCCAACGATATTTCAATTAATATGTGTGACGACCAAATAGACGAATGTGAAAGCATTCGTTTATTGGGAGTCACAATATCCAATGACTTACTCTGGAACGATCATATAATGGCCATGGCAAAGAGCGCGTCAAGAAAACTCGACCTCCTCAATAGATGTAAAAAATATTTTACTTCGCATCAATTACTCCACATTTGTAAGTCCTATATTCGTCCCTGTATGGAGTATTGTTGTCAAGTTTGGGGCGCTGCATCTGTTACTATCCTGGCTCTTGTGGACTCTGTTCAAAAGCGAGCTATACGAATTGTTGGTGATCGAGATTTAACATTAGGTTTTGACTCCCTGCAACATCGTCGCACTGTTGCTGATCTCGTTGTTTTTTATAAATATCGTCACCAGCAGTGCTCGGATGAAATCAGGTCCATAATGCCTCAGACATATGTTTTTCCCCGTTTTACTCGTCAATCGGTTTGTGCGGGCGGTCGAACTGTCGAGATTACCCACTGTCATAGTAATAGAATGCAAAGAGATTTTTTTGTGCGTACATCGTACACATGGAATTCTTTGCCCGAATTAATAGTCTCGAGTGCCTTCAATCCACAAAGATTTAAAAAAAGCGTCCACCTATACCTCAAGACGCATGTTGTTGTGGGACCTACGTCTTAAAAGGTATCTATGTGTTGTTGTGACACATTTTGTAATTCCTACTACACAACACTTCTTATTAAAAAAAAAAAAAAAATTATTGATATTTCCCTAATGAGGTGGTAGATAGTATGTGCTGCCAAACAGCTTTATAATTGAGTTACCAAATTGTGCAATTAAAAGACGAGACGGTATTTGACAAATGAATGCGAATTACAGAAAATTTAAAAATTAACATTATCATTTAAAATAACTAGTATAATTATCTCCATATCATCATTCCTTAAAGCGCCCCAAAATTATTTTTATAATGGTAATCTTCGGATATTCAAAATTCTAAATAATTATTATTGCATACAAATTGTGAAACATGTCCTAAAATTAATTTTTTTCGATTATAATAAATTATAAATTAACGTCTCGGAATATCCGAAGTTACCATTCCAACTAGGGGTTTGGATTAATTTTGAAATAATCAAGTTTCTTTAAGAAATTTAAAAAGGTTCGTTTTAAAATTTTGATTATTAAAGCTATCGTGGAAACAACATAAGAGTAAGGCAATCCAGAGATTAGAGACTGTTGAAAAAATTACGTTTAAAGGTGACCCTACTGTACTTTTTTATTTTATTGTAAATGGATTGGCTACAGCAGTGGCTCTATTTTATTGTGATAGGTTTGCTAGTTCAGATAAAATTTGATCCCTGCGGAAGTTCGTTGATTCATAATGTATTGTGGATAATCTAGGTTCGAGGTTTAAGGAACTTTATCAAATTTGATCAACAGTTATTAAGTGGAATCTAGATTTGATATATGATTTGGTATGTGATGCAATCATCAATAAAGTTATGAATAGGATTAACTGTTGAATCCAAAAAAGCGTTAATATAAACAAAAAAGTGAGTCGATGACACAGTGGCTCTCCTATATTAGTTCAAAAGACATCAACATTAATCAGAAATGTTTTTTGCTTGATATCTAAAACGACATTTTTCGAATTATTTATGGTACAAAAAGTTGAACTATAATGTCCTAGGACTTTATAAAATTTTATAAAGTCCTAGGACGTTAAAGATCAACTTTTTGTACCATAAATAATCCGAAAAATGTCGTTTTAGATATCAGTATGAAATAAAAAATATTAAAACAAACGAAATGTCAACCTATTGGTCGGTTAAAAAGTCAGCATTTGTATGATAGATACTGACCACTTTATGCAAGATACATGACTTGCTAATTAATTTTTCTCATGTTAACTGAAACGTTTTATCAAAGATTAGTAAAAAACAATTCACAAATGTAGGCTGTTATATCATTAAAAGAAAGATCAAAAATAAGATACTCCACCGAAAGTGATTTTATCAGGGGCGCATGCAAGGTGGGTTTTTGGATCCGGACCCCCCCCCCCACGATAAACTATTTTAATATCAATAAATTCGTCCCGATCTCAATAATGAAATCCCAACAAAAATATTGGTTTTCGAGCCAAATTGGCGCTTAGAATAGAACAAAAATACTTTAACGATTTAAGTCCTACAGCTCAATAGTATATTAAACCAGATAAAACGAAAAAAACAGAAATTGACAGAGCGAGAGCAGAAAAACTTTCTACCATGTCCATTGTCCTGACAAAAGTTTTTACAGTGCCATTATTTCTTCAAAGTCTGGTACCAACTTTTTTTTTGTCCTATTATTGACGGTGATTTAATCGTCACTGACCCATTTAACCGTCGTTGACCCGTCACTGACCCCTTTTTCCGTTTAGGGGATATTTCATTTAAAATAGAAAAGCGGGCAAAAACTTGGCAAGTGCGGGGTTAGGATGTTTTGTATCATTATTTCGATTATACGTATCGAAAAAGAGGTATTGCAATTTTAAAATTTTTTGCAAACCTCGAAATCATATTTACTTCTTTTAAATAATGTTTAAATAATTTTTCGCAATTTTGATGGATTTAATGCTGTATTTCATAGAAATACTATTTTATTCCACAAGGTGTGTGAAGAATCGAAACAAATATTGTTATAGTGGTGGTTTTTGAAGTTTTTTCCATATAAACAATTGGATTTATATATACTAGGAGGGCCTGGCGTGCTTCGCTACGCTTATAAATAAAGTTTTTGCGTAGACATTTTGTTGACGTAGAAGCAATGATTTCAAAAAGTGGTAATGAGAAATGCTAGCATATAATTTTCAATTTTTCTTTTTAAATATATGAATGAAAAATAATCAGAACTCTAGCTGATCAGTTCGGATATATGAAAAATTAGCGATCAAATAAGTTAGAGATCAAAGAAGCTTACTTGCAAACTTATTTGATCGCTAATTTTTCGTATATCCGAACTGATCAGCTAGAGTTCTGATTATTTTTCATTCATATATTTAAAAAGAAAAATTAAAAATTATATCCTAGCATTTCTCATTACCACTTTTTGAAATCATTGATTCTACGTCAACAAAATGTCTACGCAAAAACTTTATTTATAAGCGTAGCGAAGCACGCCGGGCCCTCCTAGTATAAGATAATACGTTTATTACTACCCACTACCAAAGAATATATAAAAATGAAAATATAGAAAATAAAATAAATTTTTAAGTTTTAAATTTCATTTTGTTTTTGTATGTATGTAAACTTATAATGCATATGTATATAAAAAGTTTTTCGTATATAATAACTTTTTTATTTATGATCCGAAAAATCCCAAAAATCTTTAAAACCTAAGTTACAGTAATATCAGTTAGGACTGAAAATTTGAAATTAATCAAAATTCGAATTAAAAAGCCTTAGGCTCCAGAAAGTTTTTTTTAACGTATTAATATATAAGATGTATATTTTTTTTAATTGAAACCTTGATGGGAAGTTTTTCCTTAAAGAAACGGTAAAAATCGTGAAGTTTTGATAAAGCAACGGAAAATTTATTTTTTAAAGTCTAGCATCGGTCATTCACACATATAAAATTTTTCGGAAGACAAATCTGACAGCCAATACGTTTTTTGAAACAGAAGATCAACAACCGATCTACATCGTACATATGAAATGCTTAGTCTGACAACAGTCCCGGGAGTGTACATCCACAAAGGTTTAAAAAGCAAAGGATCATCAACACCTCAACACGCATGTTGTAGTGGGACCTATGTCTTAACAGGTATCTATGTATGTTGCTGTAATTCCTACACAGCTTGTTTTACTAAAAAAAAAAAACGTTGGACCAGCCCTCCCCCCCTAAAACTTTTTCTGTGTGCGCCCCTGTCGGTATGGGTTAAGGATTTAGATATAGTTTACGGCAAAAAACTTTTTTGGGGACATGGTTTTTAGTTTTGGGCAGCGATGTATATCAAACAATAGCTCTTTGTTAAAGGACAAGTATTTTTTTTATCTCTGTTTAAAAATTTATTACAAAACTAACACGAAACATCAATACGTTGCCGGAAAATTATAACAGATCATAAATTAATGTAATTTAGTGAAATCAGCAAACTACTCAAAAACCTTCCATTTAGCGTTTCGAGAAAATATTACAAAATCACAAATTCATATATTTCTTTCAAAATTCCAAAAATATTGTAAAAATTAAATAAAATCAAGCTTTTTTTCAAAATTCTAAAAATATTCCAAAAATTATTACTAAATCAAAAATTGAATTTTTTTTCAAAATTCCAAAAATTATAACAAAATCAAAAATTTAAATTTTTCAAAATTCTAAAAATATTCCAAAAATTCTTACAAAATCAAAAATTAAAACTTTTTACAAAATTCTAAAAATATTGCAAAAATTATTACGAAATCAAAAATACAAACTTTTTTCAAAATTCCAAAAATATTTCAAAAACTATTACAAATTCAAAAATTTCCATGTCCAATTTCATTTACAATTACATTTACGTCATAAAAACAGCTACATTTTTTTCCCGAAAATTTGGCTAAAAAAATAAATGAAATCATTTTTTGACACACTTGACATTATTTTTTTGACAAACTTATAATGCAATAATCTAGTTTTTGATCTCACATACCAATCCCAGCCATCCAGATTTCTCCACATTCTTTGTTCCTACTCATTATCACGTTCCTTGGTTTGACACACTTGACGATTTTTTTGACACACTTCCGGTTTATCGAACACATTGTCCTTTCGGCTCTTACCATTGAGTGTACCTATTTTTAGAATGCAAAATTTTTCGGACTGCCGACAGACAGACATACATTATTAATTTTTTGCTTTTTTAGAATCAGCTTTGTTGCCGCTTGCTTGCTGCAATTACTTTTTAGAACCTAAAACGTCAAGAAATGCCAAAAAAGTGGGGATAAGAATTTCACTTTTAGCTCATGAATGTAATACTTAGGTCTTTCAGACCGAAGTAACCTTTTTTAAATTCTAATAATATTCCAAAAATTCAAAAATTCAAACCTTTTCCAAAATTCTAAAACTATTGCAAAAATTATAACAATAACAAAAATTGAAACTTTTTCTAAAATTATGATAATGATTTTATTATTTAAAATTTAAAATTTTTCTAAATTCTAAAAATATTCCAATAATTCTTAAAAATTCAAAAATTCAAATTTTTTCCATAACTCTAAAAATATTGCAAAAATTATAACAATATCAAAAATTGAAACTTTTTTGAAATTATAAAAATTATAATAAAATCAAAAATTTTTAATTTTTCAAAATTCTAAAAATATTTCAAAAACTATAACAAATTCAAAAATTACCATGTTCAATTATATTTACGTAAACGAACAGTTAATTTTTTTTTCCAAAAAATTATCTAAAAAAATAAATGAAATCATTTTTTGACACACTTGACAATATTTTTTTTACAAACTTATAATGCAATAAAATTCTCAATAATAACAATTTCATGTTTATTATACATTTCATTTCATACAAATAACTAATTTTATTTTTTTCTAAAAAAATAAATGAAAACATTCTTTTGACACACTTGACATTATATTTTTGACTAACTTATGATTCTCAATAATAATAATAAAATTTGATGTCGTACAAATAATTAATTTTATTTTCCCAAAAAACTGGGTAAAAAAATAAATAAAAATCTTTCTTTTGACATGATTGACAACAGTTTTTTGACAAACTTATGATGCCATAATTTTCAATAATAATAATAAAACTTCATGTCATACAAATAATTAATTTTATTTTGTTCCAAAAAATTGGGTAAAAAAATAAATAAAAATCCTTCTTTTGACACACTTGGCAACATTTTTTTGACAAACTGATAATGTCATAATTATCAATAATAATAATAAAATTTCATGTCAAACAAATAATTAATTTTATTTTTTTCCAAAAAATTGGGTAAAAAATAAATAAAAATCTTTCTTTTGGCACACTTGACAACATTTTTTTTGACAAACTTATAATGCCATAATTCTCAATAATAATAATAAAATTTCATGTCAAACAAATAATTAATATTATTTTTTTCAAAAAAATTGGGTAAAAAAATAAATAAAAATCTTTCTTTTGACACACTTGACAACATTTTTTGACAAACTTATTATGCAATAATCTAGTTTTTGGTCTCACAATCCCCACTATCAAAATTTCTTCAAATTCAATGTTCTATTCGTAATCACTTGAAATGAACGTTTTTTAAAAATATGCCTATTTCCACACTTGACGGTTTTTTTGACGCACTTTCGGTACAGTTATCGAATATATCTTCTTTTCAGCTCTTACCATTGAGTGTACCTATTTTAGAATTCAAAATTTTTCCATTCCCTTCAGCCGTTTTCTAGATTTCGTCGGTTGTGACGGGCAGACGGCATTTTTTGGCTTTTTTAGAATCAGTATGTCCTAAAACGTCGAGAAATAAAAAAGTCCAGCGGCAGCTATATCCACTAGAAATAGGTAGATTTCGGGGTCAGACAGTTTTGTGTACAAATAAAATTAGATGTGTCAGATTTGAGATTAGTTTAAATAAAAAATACTACTTATATTTTTTAGAAAACAAACAACAGAATAATTCAAAAAAATTATCAAAACGAATTAAATACATTATCCGAAAAAACTTTTTCAATGCAATTTCGGAACAGTTTTATTTAAGTTGGTTAAAACTACTTTTAATAACATATTAAATCCACCAAAGATCAAATAAACGTCCACCAAAGATCAAATGAACTACGTCACAACTACAATTTTACCATCACACATAATTTATAATCAAACATTATCAAACAATTTTAATTCAAAATCATTTTTGTGTTGTATTTTTTAGTTCTTATTAAATTAAATTTTAATTTTTTTTCATAAAAAATAAAAACAAAAGAGAATTTTATCATTTTCTATGGTATTAAATGGCTTGATATTTTTCTTGCATGAGGTACATTATAATGCTTATAAAAATGGAACCTCTTGGGTTAGAAAGCTGAAATTTTTTGAGGCTATAGTTTAAAAGTATGTTTTAAAGTTAAGATGAATTTAAATAACATAAACTGAAACATGATGAAAGCATTGCCTTTTGCGTTTGATTTTATTTCAACAGCCCTAGGGTCTCAACCTTTCGACCTGAACAATTTTTTTTTTTAATTTTTGAAAGATTTATGTTGTATTTTTCTGTGCAAAAATTTTCAATTGTGAGCTTTGCTATTTTCAGCTAGATCAAAGACAAATTTAAATGAAATCTATCTAAAAAACTTAGTAAATTTTTAAAACAGCTGATTTTTCAGGAACCTGGACCGCCAAGGTTGTCATCTGGATAAAAATGATAGAAATATGTTTAAATATTCAATATTTATAAATTTTATTAAAATACTATTATTCAAGTGGAAGTTATAGCGCCCTAGATTATTCGACTTTTTAGACTCTAGCGGCTTAACCGGTACCCGGATATGGCTAATTGACGAACTTGTCCAAGAGATTATTTGCCGCAACATACACAAAAACTTATTTTGGTGTAGGTCAAAAATTGCGACCGTGAGAGTGCGGCCGAATTCCGTTATATCTAATATCGT
Source organism: Diogma glabrata (assembly GCA_963693315.1). NCBI lineage: Eukaryota > Metazoa > Arthropoda > Insecta > Diptera > Cylindrotomidae > Diogma > Diogma glabrata. The sequence goes on along the minus strand of OY856187.1, from coordinate 51,633,041 downwards.
TATATATATATAAATAAATTTTTTTTCATTTTGATTTTCCGCCTCCACTTATCATATATAGTCGTTTGGCACAAAAATTTTCCTGAAATTCCGAGAGAAGCACATTACAATAGGTAGATTTTTATATGAAATTTACCTAAAAATACAGTTTTATGAACACTAAAAATTAAGCCCTTCCAATGATAGCCTACTTCACTCGATAAAAAACGGTATTTTCTCAAAGACCTCTCATCGTAGCTCAGGAAAACAAATGAAAACAACTTTATTTTAGCCCGTCATCTTGGGTTGAACCCTTCAGGTCCGTTGGATTATTAGTTTACAAGATAATCGATACAATGGGAAGAACACGTTTAACTTGAAAAAGATAAAAAAGTTGTATACCACTTTTTCTTCTCCCTCATGAAAGTGAACTATTTTTATACTTTTAATTTATTTACCTAGACAGTTTTATTATACAAGAAACTTCTATACTCTATAGTCTGAGCTCCAAAAAATGGTGACAATTAATAGGAAGTACCTCCCGATCAAGATACATTGGTTTCTATTTAAGGCATCAATGGGTCCCATTGTAACACAAATTACATTGATTGGAAAGGACCTCGGAATTGGTGCTGATGTGATTGGAATAATGATATCCATTATACCTATTTTCTATTTATTTACAAAAATATTAGTAGGATACTTGACTGATCGGTTTACGGTAAGTACTAGCTAGTTTTATCACTTGAAAACTAAATTTTCATCGTATTTTCTTTATTTTCAGCAATATCGACGACTCATATTTATGGCTGTAATATTATTTACAAGTCTAAGTTTCAGCTCAGTTTATTTTCTTCCACGATCGCAAGTGAATATAAACGAAACAATTCACAACAGTGACATGAATATAACTTTTAGCAACGATACTATTCACACATTTCAGTATAATTCATTTCCGTTCTATCTGTATGCTTTTGCTTTATGTTTTGGTACCATATTTTTTCAGGTGACTAATACTATTGGTGATGCGATCTGTTTTGATATGTTAGGTGAGTAAAATGTCTATAATGCCTAAAATCAAAAACATGATTCTTTCACTCTATTAAGAATAGTGAGTTTTACTTTAAATAACCTTCCCATAAAAATTGTATATGTGTATGCGGTTTATTCTTATAAAGTAATTCTTTTATTTTAGGTGATGATAAACTTAAATATGGATTTCAACGTGCTTTTGGTGCAATCGGGTTTGGCTCATCAGCATTACTAAGTGGTTTTCTAAACGATTACTACTCGACTGAATCTTATAAAACTATTACCCCCGGTACTATAATCACGATTATTCTCTGTTTATTGAACGTAATCAATGCAACTCAACTAAAATTACCTAAACTCATCAAAAACGAATCAATTATTAGAGATGTTGGCAGTGTTTTGCGACAACCAAAGATTGTTATTTTCTTAGTTTTTACTTTATTGGCTGGAATAGTAGAGTCATGCGTCCAATATATGTTTTGGCATTTAGAAGATGTTGCAAATGAAACTGGTTTCAGAAATTCCATTAAATTAATCGAGGGATGTGTTTTGTTCACAGCAAGTTTTTTTGGAGATATTTTATTTATGTCGATTTCTGAAAAAATAATACAAAAAATTGGATATGTTCATTGTTTTTCAATGTGTTTGTTTGCATATTCAGCTAGATTTGTATTAACATCGTTGCTTACCAATCCATGGTACTTAGTTTTTATAGAAATACTATTTCGTGGAAGTTCATCCTCGCTAGTATATATTTCAATCGTTTCCTATGCATCATCTGTTTCACCATCTGGTACAGTGGGAACTATACAAGGATTTGTTAATGGAACTTATGCTGGACTCGGCAGTTTCTTTGGAGCATCAATAGGAGGACACATATTTAAAATATTCAAAGGAAAATTAAGTTTTCGTTATTTTTCCATTTTTGCATTTATTGTTGGCGGAATACATATTTTTTCAAGATCTGGACACAAAAAAAATTCAACCATCAAAAATACAATAGAGTATAATCTGCCCATCGAACAGCACAAAATTGAAGTCGTGAAGAATTCTAAAACTAATGGATCGGATCAAAATTAAAGGATTTGTTTATTTACCTGAAACGCAAAGATAGAATGTAAATATTTTCCGTGTAACAATATAAAAAAACATTTGTCATATCTTTTTTTTCTCATTTTATTCTGCGTTTGAGACTCAACGTTAATTTCTATTAGATGTTTACCTGAATTGAAACCGAATGCGTGCATTTTACAATATAGCATATTGTACAGCAAGTAAATAGATTGTTTTTAGGATTCCGTTCTCTACAAATGCCAAAACGGAACCCCCTATAGTTAAACACAATTTTGCAAATGGTGACCGAGTGAGTTTCTCATTAAAATTGTGCAGAGGCGCACACAACGGCCGGAGGGGGAGGGGGGGGGGGGTGGCTTTTGTGTCCGAACCTCCCCGAAACCGATTATTTTTCATGGTGTTTTTTTATTCAAAGCTAGAAGAATTGTTTAGTGTAACCATAATAGATTAAAGATTAACGTATCTGAAGTAACAGTATCAGAAGATACGATGCTAAGTACGGAACTAAGGATTGTGAGCAAGTCCATTTTCATTCAATACGATGCTTCTGAAGCAGGAGTTGGAAGTATTCTCTTCCTGCATTCATTTCACATAAGCTTAACAAAGCCCAGCGAAATTACAGCATCACCAAACTAGAGTGCTTAGCTGCCGTAATGTCTGTCAAAAAGTTTCGTCCATACATCGAAGGGTATCGGTTCACTATTATCACCGATCATGCCAGCCTTAAGTGGCTTATGAATCAAAAGGATTTATCCGGTCGTTTAGCGCGGTGGAGTTTAAAGCTCCAAGGTTTTGATTTTAAAATCGAATATCGCAAAGGAAGTGATAATATTGTCCCTGATACACTCTCGAGAGTTTTTATAGATTCCATCACACCACCCGATGAGGCCATTTTGCCATTACACGTAGATTTAGATTCTGAGGCATTTAAAAGTGATGACTACCTATCACTTATTAATAAAGTCATAAAGTCACTTATTAATAAAGTTATTAATAAGGATCCAGATGTCATGATGATTAAATTAAGGAAATTTGGCTTTTCTGAACTACAGCTAAACTTGTTTAAAACGTATCTTATGAATAGAAAACAAATAGTAAAAATCGATAATTGTTCTAGCTCGTCAGGAACACCTGTAAAAGGAGTACCGCAGGGGTCTGTCCTGGGACCAACTTTATTTAACATATACATCAACGATATAACTTGTATCAATTTAAAGGGAAAAATTCAACTTTTTGCTGACGATGGTGTAATCACATATTCTTCTGATAGTCTCACTGGATTGATCTGTGATATTAACTCAGATTTAATTCTACTGCAAGAATGGTTTGATTTAAATCATTTAGCTTTAAACCATAGTAAAACAAAGTATATTGTTTTTGAGAACCGTTTGCTGGACGTGGAAATATTACAAAACAACCCAGTAACTTATAGCTCCTTTAAAATTGAAAGAGTATGTAAGTATAATTATCTAGGACTAGTCCTTGATAGTAAACTTAATTGGTCACCGCATATTGAAAAAGTAAAAAAATCTATATTACCATACATTTTTGCCATCAATCGTACAAAACACCTTCTGCCCAAGAAGTCATTGATTCTTTTGTACTATGCTTACATTCAATCTAGATTAATATATTTAAGTCCAGTCTGGAGTGGCTGTGCAAAATACAAGATTGAAGAATTGGAAATATTACAGAAGCGAGTACTGAAGAGTATATTATGTGTATCTGTAACGTACCCGTCCGCAGATTTATTCAAGGAGTTTTTGTCATTTAGTCTTCTTTTAAAAAGAGATCTACTACTTTTGATTCACAAAATTGTAAATAACCAAATAAAGTTTCAAACAGAGTTTTTCTCTAGCTCTGCCTCTCGAAATAATGTGTTTTATCGTGGATTAGTCCAATATAATGATTTGCCTTCTAATATCCGCCATACACTAAATCAAAAAACCTTTAAGTCAAAATTAATGGATTTCCTAAAACAATCCAGCTGATGCTTCCTTGGTTTAATTTGATAGATTGGCAATTTATTTATTTGAAAATTAAAATTGTTTAAAATTATCTAATATTATTAATTTATTATATTGTTGAAATTATTAAATTATAAACTAATTAAAAACTATTAATTGTGTGTTGGGTATCGTAGAATTACAATACATGTTATTATTTGAATTTTGTAACTGAACCAAAGCTAAAGTGAAGTTTATTATTGTAGAACTTTAGTATTTATGTAAGCTTAATTATAGTATACGTCTATACTTAATAATTTTAATTCATTGTACATAATTCCTTGCAGTTGCTATATAACCTTAACGGTTCGAGCAGCTTATAAAAAAAGAGAAAATATGCTAAGCAAATATACAATGTATAATCAATATTGTCTAATAAAAAAAAAAAAAAAAAAAAAAAAAAAAAAGTAGAAAATGCAAAGGAAAATATCAACATGTGTGTACGAGATGGTAAAGTTTTCTTCTGCCCGATTTCCACGGAATTAAACACTGATATCTCTTCTTGGAAATTATTTGTACCTTCGTCTTTAATCCCAGAGCTTCTCCTTCAAGCCCATAACTCACCAAAATCAGCACATCTTGAAGTCGCAAAGACATTGGACATTTTACAACGAAATTTTTACTGGCCCAAGATGGCTTATGATGTTAAGACCTACATTGGTTCATGCGATACGTGTAAGATGACTAAACCTGTGAACTTTATTACAAGACCTAAAATGGGATCATTTGTCGAAGTCGAAAGACCATGGCAACATATCTATGTCGACTTTTTCGGACCTTACCCGCGATCAAAACTTGGTAACAAATATATCCTAATTGTCCTAGATAAGTTCAGTCGCTTTGTCATGCTTGAACCACTGAAATGCGCCACTGCTGTGAAACTATCTCAATACTTGGAACATCGAATTTTCTCTATGTTTGGTGTTCCCGAAACATTGTTTTCCGACAATGGTTGTCAGTTTGAGTCCTACCTTCTTAGAGATCTACTCCAACGTTATGGTGTCCATCATATTTTTACACCCGAATACTCTCCATAAGCAAACGCTTCAGAACGAGTCAACAGATCTGTAATTTCTGCTATCCTGGATGATCAGAATGAGTGGGATAAACACATTCATGAAATTGCTTCCGCATTAAGGAATGCAACACATTCGTCAACCTGTTTTCCTCCTCATTACTTGGTGTTTGGTCAGCATATGGTCTCGCATGGTGCAAATTACAAATTACTGCGTGATTTAGATATGTTGAACGAAAGTGACATAAAAGTTACACCACCACATAACAATCTTAGCATTGCAAAACAATTGGTGCTTAAACATCTAAAGTCTGCACACCTTAGGAATGAAAACCAATACAATCTTCGGAGTCGTCCCCGCGATTTTAAACCTGGTCAGGATGTCTTCGTCCGAAATTTTATCCAAAGTGACGCTTCCAAACATTTCAATGCCAAACTGGCTAATAAATTCATTAAAGCTAGAATTCTTTCTAAAGAGGGTAATGTTGGATATAAGATCTGCAACCCACAAGGGAAATATATTGGTGTCTATCACACCAAAGACATTCGCTAATTTAATCCTCCTTGGAAGACCTCACATATATACTGTATTATTCAAAGCCCGGCTTGAGATCTCTTATCTTTCGGGTGATGTAGGTCGTCCCCACGATTGTAACGTTATCAACGTTCCTTAATTCTCACATCAAGAAAATTTCATCTATTTAAATTTATTCCCATTTTAAGTTGACGATCACAATTCCAAATTTTTAACTTTTCGTTGTTCAATACCCAAAAACTGTGATGTCAACAAATTCTACCTTAAACATTTTTAATAATAATTATGATCTGTTTTAATTTTGTCTGAAAAATATTTTTGTCACAATTGACAACTTTCCTCAAATTTCCGTATATTTGATTATAATATACTACGGTTCATATTACTTTTTCTAGATATCATTTCATTAATGTTTTGGCTAACAAAATAAAATGAAATCTTAAACTTCATCTTCTTGTAATAACAAGAAATTTTGCCTTTTATGCTGATACAAGATTTCTGGCATGGGAAATGTTTTTCTATTTTCCGAGTTCGAGCAGTCAGTTGTTAGTTTTGTTTGAAATATGTAGTTTGGTGCTCGGGAGTTGTTGGGTCGTTGAATGTGGTTGAATATAAGTTGATCGATGATCCCCGACTCGGTTTTAAGTTTTTGTTTTGTATTTTTGTATTTAAATACAATTTTTTTGTTTTTGTGAGTTTAACCAATAAGTATTAAGATAATACCAGTTTTTATTATTGAATAACAAAAATTAATCAGAATTATTTTTATTTTAATTTCTCAATTAAAACGTAACCGTTTAAAATATGCACTTTCAATACCGTTTAATATTGTTGGTGTTATTTCTAATTAATATGAAAAAAATATAAAATAATATTATAAAATTTCTATTAAAAACAAAATTAAAGATTTTTTTTATTGTTTTGGTTGTGATCTTTTTGTTACGTTTAATGTGAAGACAGTGAAGATGTTTATAATTTGGTGTTAACATTAAAATTAAGTAACAACAAAAAATCAAAGATTTTAAATAAAGAAATGTTGAGAATGTTCAAATAAATAACGTTTAACTTAAATTTGTTGAAAACATGTTGTAAAAGTTTACAGTAAATTGATAAATTTACACTAAAATTAAAGATACAAATTTTTTGAAATAAATGAAGTTATTGTACAAAAGTTATTGTGAAGTCTTTTCGTTTTAAATTTGTTTAAAACATGTTGTAAAAGTTTACAGTAAATTGATAATTCTACACTAAAATTAAAGATACAAATTTTTTGAAATAAATGAAGTTATTGTACAAAAGTTATTGTCAAGTCTTTTTCTGTGATCTCTGTGATCACTTTCATCATTTGCCTTATAGTGCAAAGCAGCTGCAGGACCATGTAAGGACGAATGGATAACAATAAGGTATCAAATTTTAATTTATATGTATTATGTCTAAGTTCTGCTTTAACTATTCAATTATGAGATAATTTAACTAACGTTATGGGGAGAACGTGGCAGCAGTGTGGTTTGGTTGACCAAAATTATGCTTAATAGTCTGGTTTGTAACCCTTGACGGGAATTCAAGACCTAGACACGCTCTGACACTTCACCAACTCCCATCCTCTGGGTTCTAGTCGGCCTTAGATACCCGTCGTCAGAGCCAATGTCTAGGTAATATATTTTTGTTAAAAGCTGACTTCTAGGCAACTAGAAGCAGTATTTTAGAAATTGATAAATTTTTTTGAGGATTTTAAGGTATTAAAATTGTCAGGGAAGACCCACGCCGCCGGTAAGGCCTTTCAGAGATGCCAGACTTCGTGAAAAAAATCACTTTAAAAAGCGACAGTTCTACATCTGGTCATTCGAACAGTAAAAAGATGGTCTGCTATTGATGCTTTGGTGTAACGTGTGAAGTTTGCAGGCTCATTCATCTATAATGTATTTGTAAAATCAAATCAACGACATACAAGCAATCCAGCAAGCAAGATTTGAATGGCCAATCAATTTGATAACTCTCTGCTGCAGTGTAGAATCAAGACACTTCAAACTAGTTATGTATGCTGCATGTGTGAGAATAATATTTCATGCAGGGACGATTAAATAACTTATATATTAAAAGAAGCTATTTGCTATTAAAATCCTTAGGACAACAACGCAAATAGTACATTATGATGCAAGAACGTAAAGCCAAAGATTTTGGACGTATATGGAGTTTGCATCCACATTAAGTCCAAAATAGCTTACGACCGTAAGTTATAATTTTGCATAAATTTTGAAATGAATATATATTGACCAATAGTAGGGGAGCCCAAGCGGGGATTTTGCGAGTTACTCGAGTGCGTCAGAAAATCATATGGGGAGAAACCTTGCACCCTGTAATGTACTCCTACCAAATATGAACCTTTAATGTAGTGGGGTGCGTCGAGGGCAGCCCGTCAGATTAGTAAAAAAAAATCGTCAGAAAAACTCAAGCGCGTCAGATTAAGAGAAGGTAATATAAATACATCCAGAAAAGTGTATATTTCAATAATCTGACAATTTGACCGTGACATAAGGAAATTGGCGAGTCACAAAGGTGTAAAAAAAAAACGAAACTTTGAAATACTCGAGCGTGATAAACTTTTTTTTAATTTTGAAGGTAATCCTATCAGGATTACGGAAAACATATATTCTGAGAGTTTTCATGGGGCGATTCAGGTAAAATCGTCATTAAAAGATGGAGCGTACAGATGCTGAGAGTTGTGTATTCCCCACTCCGCGCCTCACTTCTCTCTCACTCTTTCTTTATCTCTTACTCTCTCGCACCGACTCCACTAGAGCGTCTGTTGCCATGACGCCATCTCAGCTGATCACCATAGTGTACACGTTTTTGGTGGCTGCTAGACGCTTTGATTTATTTGTTGTGTTTATAAGTTATTTTGTGAATTTCATGCACTGTTTAAAAATAAATTAAAAACACTCCAAAATCTAGTAAATGTTTGCTCGCTTAGTTGCAGGAAAAATCAATTGTCAAATATTTCATATTACATTAATTGTAGTAATCGTAGTTTTCAATCCAAAAGCATTAATATAACTGAGATAATCCTAGTAAAATAAATAATAATAAAATAAAAATAATACTTCCGAAACAGACATCGTTGTAATTATGTTAGCCAACATGCAACATATGAAATCTTCTGTAAAAGTCTGGTTTGATCTCGGAGTAGGTAATGCACGCCGATATATCGACATTTCTGCGAAATTGGGCCCACTTGTCTCACAAGCACTACCAGCTCTTCATGCGCTAACGGGATGTGATTACAACCCAGCTTTTTACAGACGAGGCAAAAAAAGACCTTTAGAAATTTTAATGAGATCTGTAGCTTTTCAACAAGCATTCGCAAACTTGGGTTGTGAAGCTTATAATATTGAAACATTATCTTCCACCATGGAATCTTGCATCTGCCATTTGTACGGAATAAAAAAACTCGCCCATGTAAATAGTGCGAGGATGGAAATATTTAATAAAACGTACAAAGTAACTGATACGTCTCAGTCCTTCTCATTAAATGTGCGTAATTACGACGCTTGTAATTTGCCGCCTTGCCGATCAGAGCTACAGCAACATTTATTGCGAACAAAATACATCGCATGCTTGTGGAGAAATGCGCACAATCGTACTCTTACGGAGATGTCACCAACAAACTGCGGATGGACAAATGTGGATGGAAAATTGGAGCCAACTTGGTTCGTAGGAAAGTAACTTCCTGAAGCAAACCAAGATATCGTCGTAACACCTGACATTTTCGGAGATACTTTTGAATCAGGTATGTTTCCTTTTTAATACTATAATATCATAAAATAAATACATGATTGTGAAGTATCATAACCATTCTTGTTTACAGAAGCACGAGATGACGAGGAAGTCCAGGTAGTCGAAGAAGTGGAAACCATCTTTGAAGAAGAATCCAGTGAGGATGAAGATTAATTTTTTTTATTAATATTTTGTACCTACTTTTATAATAATAAATGATCAAATTTTGTATAGACATATGTGTACATATTTTTTGTATTACATGCAGTAATGAAAAATAGAAACGACAAATGATTGTCACTTTAAAATTGTCAGACTAACAGTACCCCTCCATATAATTGTCAGATTATTATCCTGGAGGACGAAGACATCAAGTTGATCCCCCTGCATAAAAATCTGACGCGCTCGAGTATCTCAAGGTCACATTTTATTTTTACATTTTTCAAAATCAGCCATGACTTTTGGTCACGTTTAAATCGTCAGTCATTTAAATAGGACACTTTTTTGAGTTCACTTTACATAAACCTTGAATATCTGACACGCTCGAATACCTTTTTTTTTTGTTTTTCCACCTCTCTATACGCCCACCTCCCTTTAGTTAATCGTCAGATTTATATGTATCGGTTATCAGAAAGACAAAGCGCATATACTCTATGAATATCTGACGCGCTCGAGTATTTTAATGTGACTGTTTTTTTTACATTTTTAAAAATTCTTACACGCTCTCCCCCCACTAAAATGGAAAACTTGACATAAACTTTTTTTCATTTTAGAACGTAAACTTCACAATCCAATAAGTCCCTATGACGCTCTAGTAACTGCAAATTTAGCATCCCGTGCTCCCCTACTACAAGTAACCTTTTATTTTGTCAATGGTTAGTTTGTTATTTTTTTGAAAATAATTGCATAACTATGACAACAAATAATAACAATAACTTTAATTGGATAATAGCCGTATTTTATTTCCCATATTACACTAACAATTTCGTGTATCCAAATCCAAATCTGTCAAAATAGTTGGTTTTGAAAAGTCAGAATTGTATTTTAGTTCGCGTAATCAACACGCCATTCGCTATCCTTCATTTTTTATTTCTAAAAGCTGTCAGTATTTCAAAATTTTGAAGTTTTGACAATTTGACTTTAGTATTTATTAATAAAAATGTAAATATAATAAGTATAAGTAAAAGTAATGTAAGTACATTAACACGGAGAACTATTAAATTATAACGATAATAAAAAATTAAATAAATAAGTTTGCTGATTTTTATTTACTTTCTTTTTCTTTACTATCCAAATCGAATTCTATGGTTCATTTTATTTGAAAATTGCGTTTTAACAGTTCAATGCGAATTCCGATTGGGCAAATAAAATACTACTAATGAAATTTTGAATTTAAAGGTTGCTTTGATAAAAATTTCTGTTTTTTATAGAAAATAACCAAATACAAATGTTTTTTACTTTTTTGGACGTAACTATGATAACAAAATATTTGGTTAAAAAGTGACACTTTACGGCCGCAAATCACGGTAATAAAGTACCACTTCAATATGTAGGCGAATAAAAAATAATGAATAGAACAACGTTCTTAACTAAGCTAAAAATATGAGAATTCCACTTCATATTATTTTCAACCTCAGTAGAAGTCTAACAGATTCTTTCTCTTCAAGATTAGTTTTTCTTCAAGAATCAAACTTAAATGAAAACGGATTAGGCATTGATAACCTAAAAAAACAGCAAACTTTAGATTTGCTCGTGTTGAAATCAACATTGTTAGCAATACCCGAATCCATAACTGTTTTTAAAGCAATGTTTAATGACCCTATGAAATTTGACTTAGTGTTATTAAGCGCTACCGGTGAGTATAGATCAGGGGTTTCATGATGTAGCGGACTTAATGATCAGATCATAATTATCAGATTAATTTCCGAAAAAGTAACACAGAAATGCCATCAAATCCACTAAAGAATTATCCATCTGACTATTTCACTGATCGCTCGATTTGCCGACTAAGCATCGGTGTTATGGTGTGGGATTTCAAGCAGGGTGTTATGGTGTGGGATTTCAGTGAGCTAGAGGATCTAGATAGAGCGATTTAAAATAACGAAAAACACAAAAAATATTAGTTGTTTACACCTACATACATATTTTTTGGAAGCCATCATTTATCTCACGTTAATAAATTTAAGACATACTAATTTTTAAGAAGAAGACAAACCAAAACGAAAACAAAACAAAAGAAACAGTTCAATTATAAAAAAAATCAATAATTATGATTTAAAAAATTAAAAATAATAGCTTACTTTTATTGAATATTTTTCCCATCACCTATTATAGTAATAACCTAATTAAACTACTATTAAATTAAAATAAAAACTAAACCTAGCTTAAGTAGCTTTTATTGTCTTTGTCTAATATCATTAGAGTTTATAGAATGTTTTAATGTTTGCACTGCACTGCTGTTATCAATTCGGATTTTTTTTATTATGAATTATAAACTAGGTAACCAATGCAAAATGCAATTGATAAAAAGGAGCGAAGCAAGCAATTTTCCCAATTTTCCCATTAAAAGTCTATGGGAACCGTTTTTCGATGATTAATCCTCTGTGGTATGTCTAATTTTCAATATTTTTTTTTGTAAACCATCTATGGCTAGATTTCGTCTTACATGCAAAATTTCATTTTGATATCTTTAATAGTTTGGGAGGAGTATGTCGTCAATCGAAAGTTCGAATCGGGGAAGAATGGAGCTACGCTACGCTTCACTCCAATTATCTTTCCTTTTTTTTATTTCTTATTTTGGACAAACAAACAAATATATATATTTTTTTGTAAATAATAATGCTTTGGTTTTTATTTTTTGTGCATTAATTTTACTTAACAATTCTTCATATATTATGATTTAACTAATACTGCGTTCACATTATGATGAAATCAAGTTCGAATTCACTTTAAAATTTAAAGTCGTGTTTTTAAAAAACTGTTCACATTATCATTGACTTGATTATTTTTGAAGTTTGAATGTTTTGAAATTTGTTTTAAAACAAATTTAAAAATGGAGGATAAAACGTTGTTAAAAAAATTTCTTTTAACTAGTTTAATTATTAATTCAATTAAAAGAAAACGACAACAAGCCCGAAAAAAAATGGTAAAAATCCTAATTCTACAACAAAAATTAAAACAAAATATTATTTTGAAATTGCGTTGCAAAAGAAAAAGCATCTGGAAAAAGGTTTGTGTTTTCTATAATTCCCAAAATTTTTTCATTTATTATTTTGTGTTTCCAGCAAAGGTTTTGTTGTTTTTTTGAAAACGATTTATTCAACAATGGTGAATATTTTTTTAAAGAAAATATGAGGATGAATATGACTACGTTCGAGGAATTATGTTCCTTGCTCTCCTCTTCATTGGATAAACAATCAAACCCGATGAATGAAAAAATACCACTACGCAAAAGAATCGCCATTGCCCTGTTTGTCCCTCCAAATGATAACAAATGTTCGGATTTCATTATCATTCCACATTAAACTGACCAGATGCCAGAAGCTGCAATGCTGGACAGATTAAAAAACATATATATATATATATATATATATATATATATATATATATATATATATATATATATATATATATATATATATATATATATATATATATATATATATATATATATATATATATATATATATATATATATATATATATATATATATATATATATATATATATATATATATATATATATATATATATATATATATATATATATATATATATATATATATATATATATATATATATTAGACATGACCTAACTTATGAAGTTGTTATTTTTATCCCTCCCACCGACTAATTATGTTCCATTTGACTCGAAAATGAAGTGTATGCAGTTTTACTGAAATCGGAAAATAATTACCCACCGCGCAGTGGCGTCGAAAATAAGAAAATTAGCAGAATAATAGGATTTTTTATGTTTATCAGATATAATGATCTTAAAATATAATATATCTCATGATTTCGATTTTTTTAAAAGCTAATTACTTTACGATTCCAACGAGCCTAAGTATGTAGAAATCGATCTTAGGAAAGCGTTTTTTATCGAATTTCTTCTTCTTAAATCCAAAAAAAAAATTCTGCGAAAATTCAGAAAAAATAAATTTTTATGTTAGATTTAGACTTGGTTTGAGTAACACAATTTTTATTTTTGGATACATTGCTAGCAGAATTAACTGGACATGGTAAAGTAGATCGTTTGTCAACCGTAGTAACAGTTGGTAATATTGAGAAGTTATTAACGGTTCTATAATGCGAAGAAGGGAGCTTATCGATTGCGAATGCGATATATGAATGCCTTAAAGAATGAGATCTTACTGATAAAGTCGAAGCCATGTGTTACGACACGACATCAAGTAACACTGGACCAGGAAAAGGTGGAAAAAAAGATTGGCCACAATTTGATTCAATTCCCATGTCGTCATCACATACAGGAGATTAAACTGCGGGCTGTTTATGATCTCAAATTTGGAAAGACCACAGCACGCGATGTTTATCTGTTCAACAAATTTCAGAAGGCATGGGACGATGGTAAAATTAATCCAACAATGTTCAAAAGTGGAATATCGGACAAAAAACTGGGCAACAAAATTCCAAAACACTCGTGAGAAGTTCTAGTAATTTTTTGTCATGAAGAATTGGAAAAATCACACCCACGCAGCGAATATAAAGAATTTTTGGAAGTTACATTGATTTTTCTTGGCGAAACCATTGAGAATTACAAATACAAACGCCCAGATCCGACAAGTCTCGTCGTTTGCATTTTTTCGAGACGTTTGCATTTTTCTGATTATGTTGTATGTAAAAATTTGGTTCAAATGCATAGATGGAACAGCAGCCACAAATCAGGATTTGGATTTCATCAAATCATCCATCGTTTTTAAAAAAATTGACCAAAGAGCTTCAGAAGAAATGTTGAGCAAAATTTGTTATCATCTTCACTATTTAACGGAGGCAATTGGCTTGGTTTTTGTCCACTCAGAGATTTCGTTTAATGAATACGAAAAATGGTTCAAAACCTTGAGGTCCCAGCACGAGACATCATTATCGCACCCCAAACTCGCAAAAAAGATTTTGACGTAGTCAAACATATGCAACTTTTTGCTAATAAGAACATCAGTGATTTTGTCACAGAAAAAACTCAGAGTTTTTTTAATCGATTTAGAATTTGTATTGATTTTTTGCTACATATGACCCATCGGAATGAGGATTTCGTCAAAGCCACGTTGTTTTGCCAAAGTTTGCATGTTGTTAATGATACCGCCGAACTCGGTGTTAAGTTGATGACACGAAATACAACAACATTCTAGCTAAAGACGAGGAAGGTACACAATACACCATTCAGGTGGTCGAAAACTACAGATGCAAATACCCATCATACAATAAATCTAATTTAATTTATTGATTTCTTTTGGAAAAATGTTGCTTTTGAATGAAAAATTATTATAAATTTAACCATAAACATTAACTTTTTTCTTTGAAAAAAGATTATTATGAATTAGTGAATTTTCGTATATGTAAGAAGAAAAATTAAGATAAATCGCTTTTCTAAGATCGATTTCTACATACTTAGGCTCGTTAGAATCGTTAATTAATTAGCTTTTAATAAAAAAAATCAAAATTATGAGATATATTATGTTTTAAGATAATTATATCTGATAAAAATAAAAAATCCTATTATTCTGCTAATTTTCTTATCTTCGACGCCACTGCGCGGTGGGTAATTATTTTCCGATTTCAATAAAACTTGATATAGTTCATATTCGAGTCAAATGGAACATAATTAGCCGGTGGGAGCGAAGAAAAAGATGGTTTGAAAATTGTTCATACATATCTGGTCATGCCTATTATATATATATATATATATATATATATATATATATATATATATATATATATATATATATATATATTATATATATATATATATATATATATATATATATATATATATATATATATACATATATATATATATATATATATATATATATATATATATATATATATATATATATATATATATATATATATATATATATATATATATATATATATGAGCAATTTCACGAAGATTCAAATTTTAGTTTATATATAGCCTTTGATAAATGAAAAATACGGCTTCAAGTAGAATTTTTTTAAATATAGACCAAAATAAACCAAATTAAAAAGGGTCGAGTCAAAAATGTCGCAAAATTTTGCTGAACTTGACTGAAATTGCTTTTTAAAAAAGTTCATTTAATAATAAATTATTTGATATTTAACATAAAAAAAATCTGAATCTAAAAATCGCCATTTTTATAATTTTCCTTCAGAACAAAAAAAACTGATTCCCGACAGTCATATGCACAACGAATTTTATCTCTAAAACAAAAAATATCGCATCTCCCAAACTTTCACAAGTGGTTAGAAAAATAAGCTTCAATTTAGTTTTAAAAAAAAAAAAGGCTTTGCCATCTTTTTTTTCAATTACACCATTTTTTTCTTATGTTACACCGTTAAAAATTATTTCGAAAAATTAACAGTGTACATTTTTAAAAACTTTGTTCTAATACCTATTCAACGACATATCATTTATGAAAATCGATTGAGTAGTTTTTCTACAATCGCTCGTCAAAATGCACTCACATCACAAAATAACAAAAAATTGACGGGCACCCTGTGAAGACCCCTGGTCGAAAAAAAAAATTCTAAGAGAGCTTGTATTTTTTATTTATCAAAGACTATCTATAAACAAAAAATAATCAAAATTAAAAGGGGTCAAGTCAAAACGTTGTTGAATCTTTTTAAAATTGCTCATATATATAAAGATAAAAATATACTTGGCTACCTTGTATTGATTTTGCAAAAGATTTTTTATTGTAAGTAGCTGAAATAGCTGCTAATTTATTATATATTTAGGAATAAAACTCAAAATATATTTTAACTTACATTTTTAAAAAAAAAATAAAAAGCCTAATTTTTTATATATATTTATCAGGGTTGTTAATATACACGTATAAAATATTTTATACGTTACACGAATAATACGTGACGTATAAAACGTATAACATGTTTTTATTTTTGAAATTCATTCATAAAAAATTAAAAATTAAAAATAGTTCTTACTTCAGATATTAATTATATTATTAATTTTTATACTCAGTAAAAATATAATTAGGTAGTAATAAATTATTTATATATTTTATAATTTATAAAAAAAACTATTTGTTTGGAATTTTCTTTTCTAATTCTTTCGAATAGGTCCTTTGATACCTCTATATTAAAATAATAAAAATAAACAATTAATGTTTTATACAAATTCTTAAAAAGCAAACAAAAATGGTAGTCCGGCCTGCCAACCAACCGTAACAACCGATGAAAGCTACTAGAGCGATTTTAAAATTTTTTGTTTCAGAAAATAGCTTTCATCAATGATAAGAACCGCAGAGACGACGGAAAATTGCTTAATAACGTTTAAATGATATTAAGTCGTAAGATTGAATGCAGAGAAAACTTGAAAGTTGGCATTTGAATGTAAAACCAGGAGCTTGATTATTATAAGTGTGTCAAAAGAATGATGAATGAAATAAATTAATTTTGATTCCAAATTTTTTTGACAAACATTTACTTGATGGGAAACATTTTGGATTAGAAACGTTTGGCCCAGGATAGCTATTTCTGTATTCTGTACTATTATAAAGTATGTCTTTTCCGCATGAGAGTGAAATTGTTGCTCGAGGCGTTAGCCGATCGAAAGCAAAAAAGATATTTTATTACTGAATTGCATACAAGATTTTTTGTACGAGTAAGATTCTGTACTATTTGCATAAATAACAATGCATATATTTACACAAAATAGTAAAATATTTATTTAGAAAATTATTTTATCCAAACAGTTTTTCGAAATAACAACTTTAGGCATTGTTATTTCAATTTAAGGCATTGTTATTTCAATTTTGGCATTGTTATTTCAGTAGGAAAAAAAAGGCCTGCTTTACGAAAACTTTTTGAACCCCAAAAGTGTATTTTACGGTTTACTCGTACAAAAAATTAATTATTTGGTATCATGAAATGTTATTGAATTTATGAAATATGGATCAATCCAGCTTCAACTACTCTCTATCTAATAAGGCTTTTAAAATATTATGTTGTTGCAGAATAAAAGTCGTTTTTTTTCATAGTAATTAGGAAAATTATCAGAGATTTTTAGGGAGATGTTTTAAAGAAATTTTGTTGTGTAAATCCGGGTTGAACCACATCTAATTAATAGGTACAGTTTGAAAATACCACGTTGTTGCAGCAAATATGGTTTTTATAAAAAAGTTGTAACAGCTGAAATATGTATTTACGTCAAACGGAAAAGTATAGTGAGAAGTTTATTGAGTTATTGAGTAATTTTGGTCATTGATGTAATATGGGTAGGGTTGGAAATGTCAAATTGTTGCAAACTAAATTTTTTATATTATATTTTGAAAATGTGGAAAGTTTTCTGAACTCACAGGAATATTGGGTAAGAAACTATCATGGCGACGATATACTTTCTAAAGCAACTGTTCCTATTAATCCAGAAAACTAAGCTGTATAAATATTAAATATCACGAGTACGATGAATAATACGCTTGCGATAATTTTATATAAATGTATTTTTATCGACTAAGGATTTTACTTTTATACGGTATAAAACGTATATAATTGTGTGTTTTATACTATACGTTTTATACGTTTTATACGTACGTATAATACGTATTTTATACGTTACCGTATTATACGTCACAACCCTGAATTTATTATATTTTTTTATTATATGTATATTTATTCACAACATTTCGTGTACTGTACATATATAGTTCATATTAACAGGAACAAGTAGAAGCCATAAATAAATACTTTAAAATTTTAAATTAATTATATATATTACATATAATTACTTACAAAAAGCTCATCGAAATTTTATTTTATGTTAGGTAGATTTTAGATTTCATATAAAAATCTACCTATTGCAATGGGCTTCATCTCGGAATTTCGGAAAAATTTTTGTGCCAAACGACTATATATGATAAGCGGAGACGAAAAAACAAAAAAAAAATTTATATATATGGGTAGTTCTACACACGAAGGAAGAAAATGGAGCTAATTACGGCACGACATATTTTTTGCGTATAAGTTCTGGCAACTAGTTTTAGTTAAAGTTGATGACGTTCTTTCAACGTTTCTGAATGTGGCCAGTCAAAAAAAAAAAAAAAAAAATATAAAAAAAACAAAAAAAAAAAAAACACAAAAATACAAGAGTCAAAATTAAAAAATATCCTGCTTAATCCTAAATTAACTCAAAATTGTCTCAATATTATCTCAAAATACGAAATAAACATTTAACTAAGTCTTAAATCTTCCAGGGGACTGAGAACAGGGGACTGATAATTTATCAGTATTTCGCTCAAAAATGACAAAATTACGTCTTAAAACAAAAAAATAAACGGATTCTATACCAAGGCAATTCATATTCACGACGTATAAAATTACAAAATTACCTGTAATTTAAATACTTTTTACGAAAATGCTTGCCAGGGGACTGATAATTTGACTGGACAACACACGATCTTGCTACTAATGATGACTGTTTTGAATGATAAAACCTCGGACTAAGTAAAACACTTGCAATATTATATTTATTGAACTTTAATTAATTCCTGTGACGAGCGATAACTTGATAGAAATATGAATTTCCAATATTTTGAATATGTTTTGATTGGGCAGGAGAATAATAACAAATTGATGGGACAAACTTTAATAGGATATATCTAATATGAAATATAGAGTTATGCTATGATTATTTACACATTATTAAAGCACCATTATTCAAAATTATTACTACAGAGGAAATTTGTCTCTACACACTTAGAATCATTGATTATTTAGTTTACCAGCTTTGAATTTCAAGGTGGGACACGCCAGGGGACTGATAATTTGACGTTTTGAATAATTTTTTTTCTAAGACGTATATTTCGAAAAGGGTTTATTTTGGGTGACCAGCTAGACATAGTTAAGGTTTACAAATTTCATGTGAAAACAAAATTTTTTTTTTCATATTAATATACGAAATAAGCAGAGCCGTCCAAAATTCCTATGTTTGTAGAACTACCCATATTTATATATATATATATATATATATATATATATATATATATATATATATATATATATATATATATATTAGACTGGTCGTTAAAAACTAAATTTTCCGAGACGCCCCCTAGAAAAATTCTTTGGGGTCAAAAAACCACAACGGCACTATTTTTTTTTTTTTTTAATCAAAAGAACACGTGCCGCAAAATCGTTGAAGTTGATTTTTTGAAAAATCCGTAGATTTTTTCAAATATCTCATAAAATATGCAGATGTCAAAAAAAATCACATAACCATTTTTGTAGGAAATTTAATTCTCTACAAAAAAGGTGCATGTCATTTTTTCCCGAAAACGTATAGTTCTCATGATATTTTGAAAATGAGCTTGTAAGTTTTCGTAATTTTTAAAAAACATAAGAAATAAAGATGACGAAAAACTCCTAATTTTCTTCTTATGCTATATAATGAAATGTATAAAAAAATAATCGTGACAAAAAAAATCAAAATTAGTACTTTTTCGTCGAAAATTTCATCATTTGGTTTTACGAGTTTCGAAGAATTTCAAGTTTTATTTCAAAATATCATCAGAAATATAGGTTTTAGGAAAAAAATGACATGGACCTTTTTTGTAGAGAATTAAATTTCCTGCAAAAATGATTAAGTGATTTTTTTTGACATCTGCATATTTTATGAGATATTAACAATTTTATCAAAAAATAAACTTCGATGATTTTGCGGCACGTGTTCTTTTCACTTAAAAAAAAAAAAAATAAAGCCGTTATGGTTTTTCGACCACAAAGAATTTTTCTGGGGGGCGTCTCGGAAAATTTAGTTTTTAACGACCAGTCTAATATATATATATATATATATATATATATATATATATATATATATATATATATATATATTAGACTGGTCGTTAAAAACTAAATTTTCCGAGACGCCCCCCAGAAAAATTCTTTGTGGTCAAAAAACCATAGCGGCTTTATTTTTTTTTTTTTTAAGTGAAAAGAACACGTGCCGCAAAATCATCGAAGTTTATTTTTTGATAAAATTGTTAATATCTCATAAAATATGCAGATGTCAAAAAAAATCACTTAATCATTTTTGCAGGAAATTTAATTCTCTACAAAAAAGGTCCAAGTCATTTTTTTCCTAAAACCTATATTTCTGATGATATTTTGAAATAAAACTTGAAATTCTTCGAAACTCGTAAAACCAAATGATGAAAATTTCGACGAAAAAGCACTAATTTTGTTTTTTTTTGTCACGATTATTTTTTTATACATTTCATTCTATAGCATAAGAAGAAAATTAGGACTTTTTCGTCATCTTTATTTCTTATGTTTTTTAAAAATTACGAAAACTTACAAGTTCATTTTCAAAATATCATGAGAACTATACGTTTTCGGGAAAAAATGACTTGGGCCTTTTTTGTAGAGAATTAAATTTTCTACAAAAATGGTTATGTGATTTTTTTTGACATCTGCATATTTTATGAGATATTTGAAAAAATCTACGAATTTTTCAAAAAATCAACTTCAACGATTTTGCGGCACGTGTTCTTTTGATTTAAAAAAAAAAAAAATAATGCCGTTGTGGTTTTTTGACCCCAAAGAATTTTTCTAGGGGGCGTCTCGGAAAATTTAGTTTTTAACGACCAGTCTAATATATATATATATATATATATATATATATATATATATATATATATATATATATATATATATAAATATATATATAAACGATATGAGATATAACGAAAACGACCGGCACTCTCACGGTCGCATTTGTTGAGGTAGATCAAAAAAATTTCTGTACTTGTGTGTTCTAATAATATCTTGGACAAGTTCGTGAATCAGCAAAATCCGACACGTGGTTAGAAACTAGAGGCTTTTTTCTGAAAAAAATTGATTTTTTAAAACCGTTATAACGGCCGTTTGGATACTAATATTTCAAAAAAATTAACAAATTTAGAATTTTGGGAATCTTTTTTATCAATTTGTTTTACAAATTGACCTCTGCAGTTAGAGGTTCCTGAGTGAGCGGCTCCAACAAAAAAGTTTGCAAAAAATATTTTTTTTTTGAAACAACCGGCACTCTCACGGTCGCATTTGTAAAGCCAGATCAAAAAACCTTTTCTAAAAATGTGCGTTTTATTAATATCTTAGACATGTTCGTAAATCAGTCCAATCCAACACATGGTTATGAAACTAGAGGCTTTATACTAGAAAAAAACTTTGTTTTTTAGATCCGTTATACTGTTAAAGTACATGTATTTTTTATCTCTACTTATAGTCCCTGGGCCTTCGCCCACATAATTTTCTGATTACCACATATTTTATACTTCGTGATGCGCCTGAAAACATTTGTTCTATGATTTTTCTCAAATCGGCCGCTTTTGCGTTCGGCAAGCTCCGAAAAATGCCGATTGACCGCGATCTTGTAAATTTGCTACCACATTTATTTTTTTTAACTTGGATGTTTGGGTTGTCGGACTAGACAATAGCAGACAAACTTTTGTCGGACAAGGTTACCCTTGTGTTCTAGATCAAATTTCCAACCCCCATAGTTAAAAAAAACAAAAATTTACAAGATTCCGGGCAATCGGCATTTTTCGGAGCTTGCCGAAAGCAAAAGCGGCCAATTTGAAAAAAATCGCAGAACAAATGTTTTCGGGCTTGTCAAGGACGGGCGCCTCACGGAGTATAAAATATGTAGTTATCAGAAAATTATGTAATTTTAATCTTTGATTTTCAAAAATTTTTAAAATAGTGCATAAATATAACAAAAACAAAAATTGAAACTTTTTCCAAAGTTATAAAAATTATAATATAATCAAAAATTTAAAATTTTTTCAATATTCTAAAAATATTCCAAAAATTCTTACAAAATCAAAAATTGAAACTTTTTTGAAAATTCTAAAAATTTCAAAAACTCTATTTTTTTTTCAAAATTCTAAAAATATTCCAGAAATTAGAATAAAGTCAAAAATTTAAACTTTTAATAATATAATATATAATAAATTTTAAATATATAATAAATTTTAATAATATTCCAAAAATTCTTAAAAATTCAAAAATTTAAACTGGAAAAAAATTCTCAAAATATGGCAAAAATTATAACAATATTAAAAATAGAAACTTTTTCCAAAATTATGATAAATCAAAAATTTAAAATTTTCGAAATTCTAAAAATATTCCAAAAATTCTTTCAAAATCAAAAATTGAAACTTTTTTCAAAATTTTAAAATTATATATAAAAGAATTCTATTTTTTTTTTTCAAAATTCTAGAAATATTGCAAAAATTATAACAAAAACAAATATTAAAACTTTTTCCAAAATTCTAAAAATATTGCAAAAATTATTACAAAATCAAAAATACAAACTTTTTTCAAAATTCCAAAAATATTTCAAAAACTATAACAAATTCAAAAATGTCCATGTCCAAATTCATGTTCAATTACATTTACGTCATAAAAACAACTACATTTTTTTTCCCAAAAATTGGCTAACAAAATAAATGAAATCATTTTTTGACACACTTGACATTATTTTTTGACAAACTTATAATGCCATAATTCTCTATAATAATAATAAATTTTCATGTCAAACTAATTATTAATTTTATTTTTTGAATTGGGTAAAAAAATAAATAAAATCTTTCTTTTGACAAACTTGACAACATTTTTATGACAAACTTATAATGCCATAATTCGCAATATTAATAATAAAATTTCATTTCAAACAAAATTTTAATTTTAATTTTTTCCAAAAAATTAGGTAAAAATATAAATAAAAATCTTTCTTTTGACACACTTGACAACAGTTTTTTGACAAACTTACTATGCAATAAATTGAATGTTCCTACTCAATGTTCCTCCTCGTAATCACTTAAAATGAACGTTTTTTAAGCCAAAAATATGCATATTGCCTTGTTTTGACACACTTGACGATTTTTTTGAAGCACTTTGGGTACAGTTATCGAACACATCGTCCTTTCAGCTCTTCCCATTGAGTAAACCTATTTTTAGAAAAAAAAAATTTAAATCTGTCCAGCGGTTTTCTAGATTTCGTAGGTTGTGACAGCCGGACGGACGGCCGACAGACAGATATACATTTTTTTTTTGCTTTTTTAGAATCAGTAGGTGCTAAAACGTCGAGAAATGCCAAAAAAGTGGGGTAAGAATTTCATTTTGAGCTCATGAATGTAATACTTAGGTCTTTCAGACCGAAATAATTCAGACTTATATATTATTATTAAAACAGCCAAAACACAACATTTGTTAACATATTTGTATAGATGTTATAGAACCCTTGCATTAACAATAATAGTTTTGAAAGTAATGGAGAAGTATATTTCAATCAATTTAAGTAAAACACTTTAAACCTGTAGCTTTGATATTGTTCATAATATTTTTCTTCGGTACTAAGGTTCCAATGCAAACTCAATGTTTCTAAGAAGAGGAAAAGAAACAAACGCCAATTTCCTATTTTTGGAACATGTGATGGCAGTCCTGCTAATGCAAGCAGGTTTGTTTAATTATATATAAGCAATGCTTATACATAACTTATGCTTATACATACAGTATGTATCGTATTGGTGCTAATGCATAGAAATATGTACATATTTTATATAATTGCAAACCATAAGAACATATTTGTTGTAAATTAGAAATTGTATTTGTTAAAAAATAATGTGTTGGATTTCAATGCACATAATTTTCATATAAATGTACATATTTGTTTGTCACATTATACTTAATAATAATTCCGAAAAGTGAAAAAAAAATTGATCAAAGATAACTAAGCAAATAATTCAAAATTTGAATAAAAATCCAAGTATAAAATGTAATTAACATTTAGGCAAACCCTTAAGAAAATTAAAATTATTAGTTAAAAAAAACTACATTAAATCTTAAAACTTCGGCTCCGAGGTGCATTAGTACCGGTCAATTGCCTTCTCCTGACAACATTTCATCCTCCTGATGATACCTACTGCTGATACCTACTATAATTAAAAATATTTTTTTAAATTTCGTTTAGCAAATATCCCAAAAAATAAATATGCCACGAGGAGTTCATACTTCTTAAAGAAAAAGTTGGTTCCAACAGAAAAAAACCAAACAGGCTAAAATAGATGCAGTTCAGAGCATATCTGGATTCATCTATAAATATGTTACAAAGCCCGATGATATCCAAGGTTCATCAAAAGAAACTGATTATTACGTTGATGCAACCAATGTTTCAGAGAATATTGGCTCATCTTCGGAAAGTAACAGCGACAATAGAGAATTAATAATGATAACCTATGATGAAAACGAATTAGAAAGAAATACTGAAAATGACGGGTGCCACCAATGCCACTGACTTGTGTTTGTGAACTGTCTTTTAATTTTTTGGTAATTAATTGTATTTAATTAAGTAATTTTTATTAGTTTTTAATTTAAAACACGATTTAAACATAACATTTATTTAAAACAATAACTATTTCATTTAAAAAAAAAATAATAATAACTAAATGGCGTCTTGTTTGTTTACAAATTTTGAGAGATGTGTAAATGTATTGTATTTACAACTTGCTCTACGAAAAAATCTAGATTTATTTTCAGAGCAAAACGATCACTTTTTTTTGTCAAATAGAATACGTAATGTCAAAAAAACTCGATCTAGATCGAAAATGGGCGTGTTTAAAGTAATTTTTTTGTTCGACATAAATCAAATTCGAATTCAAACTTTAAATTACTTCGGTCTGAAAGACCTAAGTATTACATATTCATGAGCTAAAAGTGAAATTCTTACCCCCACTTTTTTGGCATTTCTCGACGTTTCAGAACCTACTAATTCTGACTTCACCACAGCTTTGGAAACATAGTGTTCTGGATATATAATGAGCTAATATTCATTACAACAATTTGAACTTTTATAGAAAATTTATATAATACTATTTTATGCCAGATAGCTAAAAACTATATTAAAACTGAATTTACACACAAACACATCATCACTCGGAAATCTCTTTACAGAGAAAAATACTTATTAATTTACTAACATGAAAAAAAAACGATTTAGTAAACAAAAATAGAATCAAAATTTATACAAATCAAAATATAAAAAAAACATACATTAGTTTAATCTTGAATGTTGTTTTCAAATTGTATTTTAGGCATCTTCGTTTACCTTCTGTGATAACTCCCTTTATTAACAATTCCTGATTGTACAATATATTTAGCATACGATTGTACAATATATTTAGCATATATTTAGAATACGGCACCAACTTGTGTTGTTGGATCTTTACTACGTTTTGCTGCCAGAAATGCAGTTGCCATAAAATATTCAGAAAAATGAAGATAATCACCACGGTTTTTAATTTGGCCTTGTTTATCCTTTTTCCATAACTTTAAATTTATGACAAACAAAAATAACTGATAATTTTTTTCTCTAAATCGATGTATAAGTAAAATTTTCTTTTTATTGTCACATTTCATCACTTAGAACAAACAAATAAATAATGAAAAAAACTTCAACATAACCAGTAAATAATTTAATTTATTATAAAAACTTTTCCATAAAAAATTTACATTACGTATTTTAAAGTATTATTTTAATTATTTTCCATGCATGACAATCACTTTCGAGTTTTAAAATTGTACTGATCTCCTTGTTTTGAACAATTCGAACTTTTATTTCATATTATTTTAGAATTTCTGTTTCCCCTTCTCTCATTTATCAAAACTCGAATTTTAAATTACTTGAACTTATTTAAAAAAAACAGTGGTACAGATAAATGTAGGTACGTTTACTACAATTTAAGAAAATTAATAAAATTTTAATTGAGTTTGAAAACTATTATTTTCAGAGTAAAAATTGAACTAGTCCGCCATTACACCATCAAATACTTTAATTAAAAGCTAACCAATGTTATAGATTTTGCGTAGTTCTAATTATAAAAATATTAAAGACAGCAGTGGTACTCCAACAAACATAAATTCTGTTGTACGAGAAAAAGTAAAAAAAATTTTAACCGGAAGTGGCAAACAGGAAGTTGGGATGAAGAACTGTTGTGAACCATACTAAATGGTTATGTATCAAGTATCACCTAATTCGATTATCAGGTACAGATGTTATTGAGCTTTCAAAAAAACAGGTATATGCGATACCCCCCACCACTTTGTTCACTATCGCTCAAAAACTAATCATTTCCTTGCCATACATAGTAGCCTAATAAGCCTAACCAACTTTCCAAAGTGTCATCAAAATTTATTCACGAACGAATGCTGTGTGCTCCCAACAAGCATTTAAAAAATTGTGATACAGTAAACAGGTGTTCGGGAAGCCCCCCGCCACTTACTTCAATATTGTCCAAAAACTAATCAGTTCTTTGCTATTTAAGTCTCCATCATTTTTCTAACTGTCATTAAAATAAATTAATGAATGAAGTCTGTCCGGAGCATTCCCAACGAACTTTAAAAACAAAGTGTGAAAAGTCAGCATTTGTATGGTAGACTCCCCGCCACTTTGATAAATGTGATAAATGTGTCTTATCTTCTCACAGTAATTGAAACTTTTTCCATAAGTTTCATCATGATCACTTCATCATTGTAGGCTGTAGTATGCATAAAGACACTGAAAAAAATGGAAAAATTAAAAAAAAAATTTTTATTACCGGAAGTGAAAAACCGGAAGTTGCTATGCAGAACTATTGTGAACCATTCTAAATGGTGATGAACAAAGTTTCATTCAATGCGATTATCAGGTACAAATGTTATTGAGCTTTCGAAAAAACAGGTGCTCCGGGGATCCCACACCACATTGGTCACTATCGTTCAAAAACTTTTAACTTTATCGTATTTACAGTAATAGAATTATTCTTGTTTAGTAAATCCCGATTTACTGTTTTCTTTGTAATTATGAAAATTAATGTGTAGTAAGCCGTAATTAAATATTGATTAAATGGGAAATTAATATATAAAATACAAAGACTAAAAAATATATACCTTAATATTAAATATTTCTCTAAGTCTAAAAATTTTGAACATATGTGATATTGATTTTTTATTCTTATTGATTTTTTTTTATAGACAAAAATATAGACAAAAAAAAATTTAATAAAGCTCAAATACTTTTATAAGAAATTGCATATGATTTTTATTGAAAAACAAAAATGATTGCCGACTTATTACTGTATAATCATAAAAATTTTAAAAATGAAATTAGAGATTTTTTTTTTTAAACGACCGTAATTAATTCGAGATGCCATATTTATATTATATATGATAAAATTTGATGAACTTGAAAATGTAAATTGCAAATATGTTAATTGTTTTTATGTATTCATTATGTATTTTAAAAATGTTTTTTTTATAATAGAATGTGTAAATAAAATTGGACTCTCTAATTTCGTGTATATGTAAAAATAATTAGTTTGTATGTAAGACCTTGAAATATAAAAATTGAAATCTAATATGTACTTTGCTATGTTTTATTTTATGTTTATAGTTTTCTTTTATTTAGATTAAATGCATTTTGTTTTGTTCCATATGTTTTGATGTAGGTCAAATTCTTTTTTAAGAGGTTTTTATGATAAATGAATGAACAATTAGGAGAATTTATATCTTCCTTCTATTAAATTATTATTAATTACTTCTAGAATTACGGCCGATTATTCTATATATTGTTAATTATAATCGTTTATACTATTTAATTATTATATTTGGTAAAAATGTTGAAAAGAAAATTGTTTTTTATTTTGCTTAGCTCGCAGATATGACTTATGGTTAAGGTTAGTATTAGGTTTAGGATAAATTGGTTTGGTTGGCTTATGGTTTAGGTTAGTATTAGGTTTAGAATAGGTTGTTTTGATTGACTTATGGTTTAAATTAGTAGTAGGTTTAAAATAGGTTTGTTTGATTAACTTGTGGTTTAGGTGAGTGTTAGGTCTAGGCGGAATTTGATAATATCAAAAGGCTGTAGTTTTTTTTTTAAGTGAGAAAATTTTGTCGTTAGTAAGTAATTTTGTGGACAAATTTCTTTCGAATTTGATTTACGTGTTTGACTAATAACTAAGTATTGTTTTTAACAACATGTAACAGTTGACCGGTTGTATAAAACTTTGCAATTAAGTTGAAAACTTCTTTGTCGTATGAGTTTTCACGAGATGCTAGCACTAAAATATTTGAAAAGCAGACAGGTAATTTTCGGAACAAGTTTTCAAGTAATTCAACTGAATTAGACGAACAAGAATGAGATTGTATTTTATTGATTATTATCGGTAATGTAAGTTGCAAGGTAGCAGTTTTCTTTACATAAATCCACAAAAGGCTAAGATATTGTAATAAACTTCGTCCAGAATGGGTTAATTTTATTTACTCATTCATTAATTAAAAGTTAAAGTTAATTAAAAGCGGTGAAGTTTATGGTACATAAATTGGAGACCCTGGAATTTATTGTAAGGAAAAACGGAAGCTGCTGTAATTTGTTGACAAATAAAGTTTGAGATTCTGTTAACTAAAGATCCGTCTTTTTACTGTCGTGTTTGTTCAATTATCGAAAAGAACCAACGAAGAGTCGTTACAATATAGTAAAATTGATCTCCACAATTTGGAAAACTGTAATGGACAGTGTATCCGATTTTCAATACGTCTGGGTGGCGTTGTACGAAAACATTTCTGGTTTTGAAAAATTTTATGGTCACGGTTGTTTACAGTTATTTTGTTAATAGGGTGGTTATTGTAGTTTATCGTAACAGATCGGTTCATCGTTTTAATATTTTTGGTGTCAGAGTGATAGGGATTGCTTGGTTGAAGCTTAATCGAGTGGTGATCGGTTTTGTTTTTTTGAAATCTTATATTTGTGTTAATCGTTTTAGATATACTTCGGCGGCTGTGTAATTTGATATTTGGTTTTTTGTTTGACGATTTCTTTTCCACTGTTATAGTTGAAGGCAAATATTGATTTTTCTTAGAACTGGTTGGGTTTTCTGATTTCTGGATTCTGTTTCTGGGACAACTAAAATTATTATGGCATTTCAATCCGGTCGTTGAAGGCAAATATTGATTTTTCTTAGAACTGGTTTTGTTTTCTGATTTCTGGGTTCTGTTTTTGTGACGAATAAAATTGCTATGACATTTCAATGTAATCGTTTGCAGCTTATGGAACGTATAACTTTTAGTCTGTACTCCAAAAGCTGCTAAAATCTTTCTCATGATTCCTGAAAGCTTTTACCAACGTTTCATGAAAATCGATCGGTAATTGTAGACAGTAGGGATATACACTTAAAAAAAAACTTTTTAACCGGAAGTGACAAACCGGAAGTGGGTATGCATAAATATTGGAAACTTTAATAAAACCTTATATACTAAGTTTCAATAAGATCATAGTCCGGGATTAGAAGTTATTTCGGGAGACCCTCCGCCATTTTGTACAAATTTGAAATGAATAAAGATCTTCCATTTTCAAGTGAACCTGTATCATTTGCCAAAGTTTCATCAAGATAATATGCAGAAAGGTCATAGTATAAGAGAAGAGAAAGAGATATAGTATACCTTGTAATGACAACTGACACATATCATTGATAAATATCAGAAACAGAATTGGACCCAATATTGACCCTTGTGGTACCCCTTTTTTAAGAATTTTGTAGCTACCCAAGTAACAATTCTTAGAGCTATTAGTGTCAAGATACTGTACTGAAGCCCTGGAGAAGATTGTATGTTGCTAGTTGCGCGTTTTATTTGTTGAGTGATACTTGGAGCTCTAAACAAAATTATTGTTGCTTTATAAAATAGTTTTCGAAAACTCATAGCTCTAATAAAATATAAAGCAGGCAGTTATTAGTATAGCATTACAATAGCTTTATAACCTAATATAAAGCTTTTAAACTAAAGTAGTGCAGCACCACTTATTATAGACCTATGAGCTGTATTTCACCGTTACAACAGCAAAGCGAGCTATAATTGAGCTTATTTAAAGCTATAAGCATTATAAAATCTTACTGCAATATAGCGTTAATGTTTATTTGTAAACTGCTTTTTTCTAATACAAAAAGCGCTCAAATATAACAGAGCTTATTTTATACGTAAATTTTGAGTTATTGCGAGTTTTTGAATCTTCAATAGTTCAAAATGGTTGCATTTTTAAGACAAAAGTTAGTTGAAATTGAAACATTGACATTTGATTATGTGTGACATTTTCCTTAAAATTTTAGAGCTTTCTTAATCACACTACTTCTATATAAAGCTATTTGCTTTGTAACATAATAAGATTATTATTCAATAAAGCATTTGTGACACAAAAAAAATAACAGTTTCACAGAGCAAATAGCTTTATAAAAAAGTAATGCGATTCCGATAGCTCTATATTAAAATAAACCGTTATAAATAGCATTATAAAGGAGTAATATGTAATAGGTAGCTCTATATTGGTATAATTTGCCACCATCTTCGTTTTTATAAAGATGGAGTAAAAAATATCACCATAATGGCCAAAAATGTTTTAATAATTATTTTTGATAATGATGTATTTTGCAAATATGACATATCACGATAACTGGATTTCTATTGTTAACCATTTATAACTAAGAATTTTTTTAAAGATGAATTCACCAAAATAAATTTATTTAACAAACCTGAAACTATGAAAAATGTTTCAAAATATTAAAAAAAATTTATAATTTTTCTATTTTGCCACCAAATACACAAAACTAATAAGGGCGCACTAAAATTTTAGTTCTAAACTATCACTATTCACCATAAAAAATAAATGGCACATAAAATTTGTATACATATTTTCAATAAATGTAATTACATATATTATTTATTTAAAATATAACAAATTGCCATTTAATTTATAAAAGAATTTATTTGACACAAACCATAACATCAAAACATTTTAAAACCATGTCGATATATATTAGTTTATATATATGTACATAAAGTTTCATTGAAAAAAGTACTTGTATTTGTATTCAAAAAGTAATATTAGCTCTTAAAAACTCTAACAGTCAACCTTTATACAGCTAAGATAGCTCTATTAAATATTATTAAACAACTTCTTTAGAGGAAATAATGCTGTAAAAGTAGCAAATTTAGCACCACAACAGCCCTGCTAGAGCTGTGGCAGCGCTGTATCAGCAAAATATAAAGCAACCAGCTGTATATTATAGCTCTAGAGCACTAGAAGAGCTTATATAAAACTGAAATTGTTACTTGGGTACTATGGTGGGTTCCAATGGAAACACATTGGGATCTGTTACTTAGATAGCTTTCAAACAAATTTTATTGTTTATCGGTAAATCCTAATTTTTTTAGTTTGATTAACAGTATTTTGTGATCAACAGAGTCAGATTCTTTTTTTATGTCTAAAAAAAGGCACGAAACCAACTTTTTTATCAATGTTTATACTGAGAGTATCAGTTAATGATAGACAGGCAGAATAAGTATTTGAGCCCTTACAGAAGCCAAATTGATTTGTTGAAATTATATTATTATCAGATAGAAAATTAATCAGTCTGTTATATATTACTTTCTCAAAGACTTTTGAAATAGCATTTAGGCTGTATTCTTAAGGTATATTAGGCTGTATTCTTTAGGCTGTATACTAAATTGTACTAAACTGTTAAATTTAAATTTAATTTTACGAAATTACCGAATTTTAATTTAAATTAATATAATCAAGTTGTCAGATATTGTTTAACGTATGAATTTCTTCCAAATTATTTAGAAAAAAACTGTCGATTTAGTCAAATAAAATAGTTGACTAAATTGATTTAGCACGTTTAGTACAATTTAGCACCAATTAGAACGCAGTCTCAGTATTGATATGGGTCTATAATTGTTTAAGTGCATTGAATTGCCATTTTTTAAATAGGAGTTACTTTAGCTATTTTTAAAGAATCGGGAAAGTTTCCAGCATCAATGCATTTATTTATTAGTTTTGAAAGAATACGACAAATGTTTTCACTAAAATGTTTCAGAAATTTGGTTGAACTTGAATCAGTCCCTGTAGCCGCATTACTTTTTAAATCATGTACAATATTTTTAATCTATGTTTCATTTGTGTGCTCTAGTTCAAGTGGTTTATTTATAGTATACCTTAAATTGGCGAATTGATCAGGAGAAGGTGTTGGTAAAGAGTGTGTAATCTTGTCACAAATGTTTATGAAATAGCTATTGAATTCCTCCACAATTACTTTAGGGTTGTCTAGAATTATGTTGTCTTTTTTAAGAAAAACATGTGGATTATCTTCTTCACTTTTATTAAAAACTACTTCCTTTAAATGACCACATTTTTTTTGGGTTAGTTATGCTATTTTGAAATTTGATAGAATTGTATTCTTTTTTTGCTATTTTTGTTTTTATTTGTACTTGTCTTTTAAAGAAATTGTATTTATGACATAAGGATTTTCGATAAATTTCCTTTTCAATCTAAAGAATCGTTCTCTATTTTGAATAATCATAAGGATATCACCATTAATCCATGGTAAATTCTCAATAAAGGAAATATTTTTTTTTCGGATTTTTTTTGTATTTTCATGAATGCAGTTCGAAGTTTTATCAATTAAGGTTGCATGCACAATGAAAATACTTTTACTCATGAGATCCAAATTTGTATGAAAATTTATTTTGAGAAAAAAAAAATTTATTTTTGAAATACTTTTTCCTCAATGAAAAAGTTAAAAATTTCGTAACTTTTTCCTCATGATTATTACCTACCTACATTTTAAAGCATTGTATTTCTATTAAAAAATAATAATAAATAGTTGCTCAAATCTCATGAGGAAAAACCTCATTCATTGTGCATGCACCGTAATTCGTCAAAACTATTTGATTGCTCAATTTCATTCCAAAGTGAACTCTTTTTAATTTCTCCATAATCTAAAACAGTTTTAAATTGATTGGTATGTGACTTTTGTGGATTGCAATCAAATTGTAGCAACATAAGCTTATGATCTGAAAGTGAATTATCAATAATGGAAATTTCATAATTAAATTTAAATATATCAGTAATAATATGATCAATTACAGTAGAAACTGTATTAGATATTCGGGTAGCGTATTTTGAGTTAATATTATTTAACAGTGCAAATCCATGTGAATAAACCATGTGTAAATATTTGGAAATTTCAGAATTCTCATTGAGTAAGTTAATATTAAAATTACCAATTATAGTACTATTTGGAAATTGGTGAAGGATTTCTGCTAGTTTAACCAAAAAGTTATCGACATTGGAGTCAGGCGCTTTGTAAATAGCAATTAAGTTCAATTTCAATTTGATAAGCTTTATGACTAAGAAGTTGTTTCTTCCATATTCTTCGATAAATATTTTGGCTGCAGCAATATTTGATTTAATATAGATCGCACATCCTCCGTAACCATACAATCGATTTGAGAAAAAGGCTTGATAACCATGCAAATTGTAAAAAGGATTTTCATTTTCTGTTAACCAGATCTCAGATAATTTTTTATTTAAAAAAAAAATTGTTCAAATAAAGGTGTAGGTACGCTAAAAGTTAATGATTGAAAAAATATAACCCCCTAATGTTGCTATACCCACAATCTTTGAATTAATAGAACAAAATTCATGTTGAATGATATTAGTAATATCTTTTTTAATTTGTGAATAAATTCTGCACCCACTTCACAATAATTAAATAACAAATATAGTGGTAAACTATTTTATTTTATTTATGTTTTATTAATAAAACTTTTTATTAATAATAACAACCGTCATGTCAATGTGACGTAAAATCAATTTTAAGTAATTTTGCTTCACAGGTTTTTGTTATTATTAATAAAAAATTTTATTAATAAAACATAAATAAAAATAAAATAGTTTACCACTATATTTGTTATTTAATTAAACAAATAGAAAAAAGATTTTTCAATATTCTTTTACGTTTATTAAAAAGAAACAAAATCTTTTAAGAACGTAAACCTCAGATTATGATTTCATTGTTAAAAACCCCATTGAAATTACATGCCACATACCTTTTTCCATAAAAAGTAAGCCTCTGAATTATACCATATTTTAAATATCTAAATTAAAAAACTAAATTCTGTGGAAGTCTTATAGAAGTCTTATAGAAGCCATTATTATTGTAATTACTGTCAAAGATATTTATTGTTTCTTAACTTTTAAATTAATTGATTGGACAGCGTGCAGGACAAACGATCGAAGGGCCAGAGTTCGAAACTTGATGCGACGGTAAACAAAAACTTAAATTTAAACACTATATAATAACATAGCAATAACAATAATTACGTTAAAAAAGTGTAGATATATAAAAAACATTTCTGTCACATTTTTAATAGCTTCTATAAGACTTCTAAAGATTGCTTAAAACAAGCTATTAGAACATCTTTACCGAAGCTATAACTTGTGAAACCATAAATTCTGTTCAGCTTGCATAACTGCTTACAACCCTTACCGAAGTTATTTCTGAAGTCTTTTACAAATTATAGCTTCGTTAAGGGCGGGAAAATTTCTCCAAATGGCCATTATCGAAACCGCTTACAAGTTTTAAAGAAACTATGAAGGTGGGAAAGCTAGTTTCGGTAAGACTGTTTAGTATTTTTAAAGAAGTTGAAATGCTAGTTGGGAAGTCTGCTTATGAATCGTCGATGTGGGAAGAAAGTACTGGCAATTACCAAATTATTTGATAATACAAACTCAATAATTCTTTCACCATTATCATTCGAATTCAAATGCAGGCTGCTGGGGCTCACCACACTTCCATAAGAGAAATCTCTTCCAACCTGCCCATTAAAGTCACCAAAAACCATTAAGAAGTCGCGTGCTGGTGTTTGTTTCATAACCTCTTCCAGTGCTATGTAGAAATTATCCTTCTCGTCGACGGTCTTAGCTTCAGTGGGTGCATGCACGGCAATAAGAGAAATATAGTTGTAGATACCGCATACCCGTAGGTTGCAGATCCTCTCATTGACCGGAATGAATTTCATCACGGCTTTTTGTATGCGTGCAACAACAAGAAAGCCAGTTCCAAATTCTCTTAGAAAAGGATGACCACTACAGTATAGAGAGTGACTATCCAAATCTTGTTTTCCAATTATCGGCTGTCTAATTTCCTGCAGAGCTATGATATCCATCCTATTGCTCTCAGCCTCTGTTCTAGACATATAAGAGCATTAGGAACGCTCAAGCTGCGCACGTTCCACGTTCCGATTCGATAGTCTGGTCCTTTTTTCACGTCTAGATAAAATTCTGTTTTCGTGTCCGGGTCAGTTATTCTCCTTCTGATTACCAAATTTAACAAATTAGTTTTTTTTTTCCGGGGTTAGGGTGTTAACCTTAGGCCCAACCCAAATTGTCGTGAATGAATCCGTTCTGCATCTTAAGGTTACCAGAAACAACCTTTTTACACGTTTATATAGCGAGCCGCTTAATCCAAGACAGATGCCCGCTCCCAGCCGCCCCTAACATAGAGAACAGACGCTTGGTTCACATTGGTTTAAGGCACCAAGTTGCCGTGATGCGGTGTCATTTGCTGAGCAGTTTTTACCCTTCTTGTCTCCGATACACCAACCTAATTCTGTCAGCATTACTCAGGCAGCACGACGTGGACGTCGAATTTCGGATCTCGCTACCCTTCGAGAATATAATTACATGACTTAAATATTTCTTCATGTTGTTAGAAAATATTGCTTGTCCTTTATAAAATATTTGACTTAAATAATCACTGGAAATAACTCGATAAATTTAAATTACTTTCGTGACTATTGTCATTTATTAAAAATTAGCGTAATTCTTGTCATTTATTAATTTATAATTTAATAAAACAGTTTTTAATAGTAAATATAAACATTTAAAAACAAATCAAAATGAAGAAAAAAGAAGTTGAGTAAAATAGATTTCCTATCACGATGTTTATGTCTCTTTTCATACATTTTGGCAGCGACGTTCTCTCTATATTACTTCGGTCTGAAAGACCTTAGTATTACATTCATAAGCCAAAAGCGAAATTATTACCCCCACTTTTTTTGGTATTTCTCGACGTTTTAGGACCTACTGATTCTAAAAAAGCAAAAAATAATGTTTGTCTGTCTGCCGTCCGGCCGTCATTACTTACGCTGCAGGGAAAACCGCTGGAGGGATTTCAAAATTTTTTTTTTCTAAAAATAAGTATACTCAAGGGACAGGTCCGAAAGGACGCTGTGTTCGATAACTGTACCGGAAGAGTGTCAAAAAATCATTAAGTGTGTCAAAAACAGCAAATTTTCATATTTTTGGCTTAAAAAAGGTTTATTTGAAGTGATTACGAGTAGGAACATTGTTGGAGAAACTTGATGGTAGGGATTGGTATGTGAGATCAAAAACTGTTGTCAAGTGTGTCAAAGAAAAAGATTTTTATTTATTCTTTTACCCCATTTTTTGGAAAAAAATTAAATTAATAGTTTGTATGACATGAAATTTTATTATTATTATAGAGAATTATGGCATTATAAGTTTGTCAAAAAAAATGATTTCATTTATTTTTTAGCTAATATTTTGGAAAAAAAATTTAGCTGTTTTTATGACGTAAATGTAATTGAACATGAATTTGGACATGGACATTTTTGAATTTGTTATAGTTTTTGAAATATTTTTGGAATTTTGAAAAAAGTTTGTATTTTTGATTTTGTAATAGTTTTTGCAATATTTTTAGAATTTTGGAAAAAGTTTTAATTTTTGTTATAATTTTTGCAATATTTTTAGAATTTTGAAAAAAAAAATAGAATTCTTTTTTATATAATTTTAAAATTTTGAAAAAAGCTTCAATTTTTGATTTTGTTATGCAATATTTTTACAATTTTAGAAAAAGTTTTAATATTTGATTTTGTAAAAATTTTTAAAATATTTTTAGAATTAAGTTGGAAAAAAGTTGGAGTTTTTGATTTTATTTAATTTTTACAATATTTTTGGAATTTTGAAAGAAATATGAATTTGTGATTTTGAAATATTTTCTCGCTAAATGGAGAGGTTTTGAGTAGTTTGCTGATTGTATAATCTTTTCACTAAATTATGTTAATTTATGATCTGTTATAATTTTCCAACAACGTATTGATGTTTCGTGTTAGTTTTGTAATACATATCTAAATAGAGATAAAATATACATGTACTTTAACAAAAAGTTATGTTTGATATGTACACCCAAAACTAAAAACCATGTCCTCATAAAACTTTTTGCCGAAAACTATATAAAAATCCTAACCCAGACCGAAGTCTTGATATCTCAGAGCTGTGAGATTTCAGCCCTTCCATATTTTCGATTTGCAATAATCAAAAATACAATTTTGCAGAAATGATATATTGTGAAATATTTATTTAAAAACAAACTGCTTTTGATGAAATGCGTGTTCTGGACGACCTTAAAAATTCGATTTTTAAACTGGACTGGAAGATTAGCCATTTGAGGACGGTTGATGAGATTTACAGAACAAGATATCTCACTGGTATTGCCGGTTGAATGTAATATCACAGGTTACCTCGTACACAAAAATCAACAAAAATTGATTTGTAATTTTACTTATAGTTTTCTCATAATATTAGTACTGTAGATATGATATAGTATAAATATAAATATAAATAATAAAAATACCCCAAAATATATATTATTCAGAATCAAAACAACACATTCTAATACATTCATACATGAATATTAAAAATTTTTAACGTTTTATGAGAGAAGTTAAAAATATACTTCTTTAGTCAGCTGTACACCCCACTTCTATAATTGTAGATCTTCTTTTATGGATATCATAACTATTTAGTTTTCAATTCAGTTGGGTTGTTAATATAAATGTTCCGCTAGGCTTGTCAGGATCAGTAAAAGTTTTCAATTAAGTTTTGGATTTACAATTGTTCGCCGGGCCGAATCTTTCTCAGGTATATTATTATTTTATTTAAAATAATAGCCACAATATTATTTTATAGTAAATTGTTTTATTTGAAACATTTCCAATTGTTGTAAGTGATTTTTTTAAAAGCTCTAGCGCAGATAATTTGATATTTGATTTAATTCATAATAAAGTTGAGATTAAATCAATAAACTTTGATAAAACTCTTTAACATTAATAATTGAAATAAAAACTTTGCATGCATTAAAACGAGTTAGAAATTAAGCTGATTTGGAAATTAAGTTTATTGGCATTGTTAAAAGCTGTGTCTCATGTAAATATACTGTTTGCAGGCAAATGAGCATTAACTAAATTTTAAATGTCTTGTCTTGTCCTTGAAATTTAATCGATCTCATTACGATCTTATTACATATTAAATAAGTGATTCCAAGTGTTTCTTGTTTTAAAGAAGTGATGTTCATAAAAATTAAGTTTATTTTGTTTTTTAATAAATGTGGTAGAAATTAGAATATGTCCCACAACAACATGCGTTCTGAGGTGTTGGTGGATGTAAATTTTGTTCTTTTGTCTTCTATATTTTTTTTAACGAAGGAATTACTAAACTGTAAATCCTATCAGTTAATAAAATATGACATAGGCTAATATTTCATGATGAAATAAAAATAAAATAAAAGATAAAAATAAAATTGAGTTGCCAATAATCCAGCTAGTGTCATATGTCTCGAGCATTTAACGCACCGCCTTGCTAAGTGATTACAAGCCATATATAGAGTTATATGAAGGCTAATTTCGTCGAGCAAGCAATAACGTGACATCCTAAAGAGATATTTCTTACTTAAATTGAGATTGCTATCGTTGATTCAATAGAGTTCATCGAGCGCCCATAGGATCGCCCATCGAGCGCCCACCTTTACTAGTGCAATTTAAACTCGATTTGCAATTTAAATTTTAAATTTAACGAAGTTTAAGAATAATTCTATAATAAGCTTTCAAATGACCTGAATAAACAATTAGTTGGCAACAAAGTACACTACAGTTATTTCCCTGTAGTATGAAAAAAGAATTATAACAATTAAAAACTTTGATTTATTTTAAATGTGATAGCGATAAATTTTTAACAGTAAATTCAGTTTTATTATAAGCTATTGATGGCGCACTTTAGTCTATGATAATCAAAAAATTTAATTAAATTTTTCACTTGTGTTTTTAAATAAAAATTGCAGTAATCAACCGCGTAAGAAAAAAAATAATAAATCAAAAGCTGATCACTCCAGATTTTATTGATTTGTTAATTTTTTTAAATTTTTGATCCACGGGTGTGACAACCCCGCGTACTCCAGTCCCTGCTATTTAGATACGAGCTAACGTGATATATCACATATCACTGGCAATAGCAGTGAGATATCACTAGTCAAGGTGATATCTTAGGGATGCTCGTGGACGAACTCTATCCAGTCAACGATAGCACCCTCAATATTAGCTGATGAAGCCACGTTATTGCTTGCTCGAAGAATCGAGCCGATTCATATAACTTTATGTATGGGCTTTAATCATTGAAAAAGGAAGTGTGTCGCATGATCAAGCAATGTACCACTAGCTAGATTATTTGCAACCACATTTTAGTTTTGTTCCTGCAAATTATTAATATAAATTTGCTGTTTACCTTTTATTTTATTTTTATTTTTACTATCCTATCATGAAATATTGGCCCTTGGGTGCTTTCTAGCCCCACTCTAAAGCAACTTGAAAGTCTCACTCATAACGGCTTCACTTCTGCCGAGGATGACAACATCATCAGCGTACGCGATCTGTACTGAATTTATTGACAAGATATTGTTTTTAGTCGGTAGTTTTTTTTTACGGCACACATATTCCAAGGCTAGATTAAAGAGTATAGGAGAGATAGCATCATCTTGTCTTAACCCGGAGTCAACTTTAATAAACTTTGATATTTCGCTCTCTACTCGTACACAGCATTCAGAGTTCTGTATAGTGAAACCAGCTTACCAAGCTGATTCTCATGGTCTCGCAGACCATATAGAGCCTCTAGTTCGAGGGAGTCGTAGGCCTGCCTGAAATCAATGAAGAGTTGGTACACCGGTATGTTCCACTCTCGACACTCTTCCAAAATCATCCTTACCGAGAGAAGTGCATCGGTGGTACCTCGGCCCTTCCGGAAACCACACTAATATTCTCCAACCATTTGTTCAGCAAAAGGATTGATTTTGGCTGCCAAAATGTACGAAAAGACCTTAAATGCAGTGCAAAGTAGAGCGATTCCCGATAGTTAGAACATTGTAAACGATTACTTTTTTTATGGATTGGTATCAGTATAGCTGAGTTCCAGTCCTCTGGCATGGTTTCAGTCCACCGGATCATTTGAAGAAGTTCAAACAATCTTAAGGATAGAGTTTCACCACCATATACAATCATTTCAGATGTTATATCGTCGATACCAGGTGCTTTATTGCACGAACAAGTTTTGCTCGTCGTCCGACTTGTTTCTGGTCACTTAAGTTGAGAAGATTCTCAAAATAAGCGGCCCAAGTATCTAAAATATTTTTAAGGTCTACTTGTTGCTCCAAATCTTCGCTTTGAATAGATCTAGTTTGAGGTCCCTTTCTTAAGGTTTTAACTTGTTGAAAGAAGTTACGCAATTGATGTTCCTGATTCAAGCTTTCAATCTCCTCACACTGTCTTTACCACCATTCTCTCTTCGTTCGTCTACATAGCTATGTAACGGCTTGTCTTGCCAGTTTATAGTTCTACTTCGTGGACCTAATGTTGCGTCCTTGTAGACATTTCAGATAGCAATTTTTTTTGTATTTAATAGCGTCAAGACATGCTTGATCCATCCATGGCTTCTGAGAGTGGTTTTGTGGTTGTTTAAGTGTTCCTCCAGCAGCGCCTAAAACAGCATCTTTGAGCAAACACTATAACTAATTGAAGTCTCCATTAATGGTTTCTAATTTCTTCAATGATTTGGCAATATGGTTTTGCAATCTCTCTTCTGTTTCAGCATTTTTTAGTGATGAGATGCAAAAAAGTTTTCGTAGATGGAATTTTGGAATGCCTGGATTTGGAAAGTGGAGCCTTATTTTAGCACAGACAAGGAAGTGATCACTTCCAATGTATACACCTCTAAAGGATCGCACATCCAGAACGCTCGAAAAGAAACGTGCTGTTACTAACACGTGATCAATTTGATTTCCAGTGTTTCCATTCAGCGAGACCCAAATCTGCTTATGAATCGTCGATGCGGGAAGAAAGTACTGGTAATTCTCAAGTTATTTGATAATGCAAACTGAGTCATTCTCTCACCACTATCATTTGAATTCAAATGCAGGCTGTTTTGGCCTACCATACTCCCATAAGAGATATCTCTTCCAACCTGCCCATTAAAGTCTCCAAAAACCACTATGAAGTCGTGTGCTGGTGTTTGTTTCAAACCCTCTTCCAGTGCTATGTAGAAAGTATCCCTCTCGTCGCCAATCTTAGTTTCAGTGGGTGCATGCACAGCGATAAGAGAAATACTGCGTACTCGTAGCTAGCAGATCCTCTCATTGACCGAAATGAATTTCATCACGGCTTTTTGTATGCGTGCACCAACAAGAAAACCAGTTCCAAATTCTCTTCGAAAAGGATGACGACTACAGTATAAAGAGTGACTATCCAAATCTTGCTTTCCGATTATTGGCTGTCTAATTTCTTGCAAAGCTATGATATCACTCCTTTTGCTCTCAGTCTCTGTTTCTAGACTTATAAGAGCATCAAGAGCGCTCAGACTGCACACGTTCCACGTTTCGATTCGGTAGTATGGTCCTTTTTCACGTATAGGTAAAATTCTGTTTTTTTTTGTTCGGATCTGTTATTCTTTTCTGATT
This sequence comes from Diogma glabrata, assembly GCA_963693315.1. Lineage (NCBI taxonomy): Eukaryota > Metazoa > Arthropoda > Insecta > Diptera > Cylindrotomidae > Diogma > Diogma glabrata. The sequence goes on along the minus strand of OY856187.1, from coordinate 51,590,729 downwards.
TCCAAATTTAATAAATAATTTTTTAATTTGTTTTGGTTTTTATTAAATTTTATGGTAACTAAAATTTTTTTTTCTATATAAAAACAAAAATTAAATTTTGTTTCAAAATTAAATTTTGTAATATATCGCCAAAGCTACCATTTTTTTCAAAACCATAACAATCTACAATATTCTAGAATAGAATTTTACATTAAACAGCAAAAAACATGATAGCACATTTTTCAAAATTTCGCACCTAGGTGTGAAATCTATTATTTTTAGTTTGTTTTTACGCACTCTAACAAAGACTGCGTAATTTTTATTTTATTTTTCTGTTAGATAAAATAACTCAATTTCCTGTTGCGTGTTATTCTGTTTTTGTTATTTTTAGATATATATTTAAAAATATAACCTCTTCTTTTGTTTTTTCCCATATTTTATCATGCAATTTTGGCATATATACTATTTTATTAAATGAGAGGAATTATTGTCTATAAATATCCAAAAAAGTGGACTTACTTACTTGAATATAAAAAAAATTTTAGTTGAGGTTAAATCTTATCCATAGATCTTTATGATAACTGAAGAGAGACTCAATTACACTAGCTTGTAAATGGTTTATATTGGAAAAAAACTTCTGTTAATCAACGTTGAAATTTAGGTGTGGGAGGTTCATATTAAAAATAGCACTTTTTTGACAATAATTCAAAAACTGTTCACGAAAAATTCTGAAAAAGTTGCAATTTTTCTTAATTTTGGTGCTCTTTCAATCGACATCCACTCATTTTGGGTCAAAAAGCTTTTTTCACAACTTCCCAGTCCCATCCTCTAAAAACACAGAAATATAATTATTTGAGAATTCACTATATTAAAAAAAATAAATGTTTATGAATACTGAAGTTAACCTTCAGTTCTTTCAATGATAGCCTACTTTACTCGATAAAAAACCGTATTTTCTCAAAGACCTCACATCGTAACCCAGGAAAACAAATGAAAACAACTTTATTTATTTTTTAGCCCGTCATCTTTGGTTGAACCCTTCAGGTCTGTTTAGTTTACAAGATAATCGATACAATGGGAAAAACACATTTAGCCAAGTAATGTTATTGTAGGGGCAAATAGAAGTCGATCTTTTAACGTTGGTTTTTAAGGCAAAATGCGATATCATGGCCAAGATCCACAGAAAAGGAGAGAGGTCCCGCAGAGGAACATATATTAAACAACATTACTAAGAACTCTTCTTCTATATGATAGCTTCAGTTTTTTATATTTTGAACCTAATTCGATATCCATAAGAGTGTGCAAATTATATTCATATATTCCTTTTCAAACCAATTTTAGATGTTGTGTACTGGGAAGTTCAGCTTCGTGATATTACCTTAACTGGATGCATGTTGAACTGTTGACGTTTTAATTGAGTCAGTGTTTCACGATAATGTTGATAGAATGATGATAGACTGATTGGTGTTAGGTTTTGTGAAGGTTTATTATGACCATTTTGAGCGTCACGCCTTACCCTCTAAATAAGAGGGTAAATGTTGTGTCACTATCCCCATTTGATTCGGTTGACATCCCTAAGTTTCCGATCTTATGAACCCGATCAATGCCGATTTCCTTGAAACTTTGGGAATCGTTAGCATAGTAAAAAATAATTAATACGTGTTTGTTTTTTCTAGTTTTGGCACAGGGTGCCTCGAAATTTGTTACGAATTTTAGAGACCTAAACAGTTTAAAATTTAATTATGCTCGACCCTTTTGTTTTGTTGACGAAATTAAGGAATTTGTATATTTACTTACAAAAACATATGCAAGGTTTGGATTAATTTTCACTAATATTTCACTACAGTAGTGCTTTTGCTGAAATGCTTGAAATGATTATGATGTTAATGTATTGTAATCCGAAAACTCGCATATTTTTAAAAATTTTGTTAAAAATAACCTGAAGTATTTAATTGCTATTTAATTTTATAATATATTATAGTTAGTTATATCCAATTTAAGGAATAATTCCTTAAAACCTGTATGCCAAATTTCTGTATGCAAAATTTCGGAAAACAATCCAAACTAGGTAAACTACTTGTTTTTAAAACATCTATCTATCTATCTATCTGTAATTTCAGTGTGTTTTGGTTAAAAGACTAAATCCTTAGAAAACGAAAAAAAACTTTTGGGTTTTGTCATCTTTGAAAATAAATTTTTTGCAAAATTAAATCTGATAAGATTTATGTAAAGTAAGCCATAAAATAATGAGGATATTCTTTTATAAAGCCTTATTTAATACATTTTAAACAAAAAAAGTTCAATAGAATGGGTAAACTTGTTTTTATTAAATGACACAAAATACAAAAGGTTTCAAACTAATAGGATATTGAAATGCTTTGTGTGGGCATTTTTCCTAGCAATTGAACTCAAATAGGATAAGAAAATAACAGGAATTCTTTCAATTCGAAAGTACGGTATCAAAATTTCTCAGAAAAAACTTCATTTCGCTTTCTATAGGTTTTCGGATGGATTCAACCCTTCCTAGTCAGTGCCATGTTCGAATTCATTGGTAGATATTATGCGCTATCAATTTTATCACTAAACCGATTTTTAAATATTCCTTTATGCCTTTTTCTCAATAAAAAATAAACCTTGTCTGTAGTTTTAATATGTTTGGGTTAAATAATAAATCTTTAAACTTTAAAAAAAAAAAAGAAAAAAGTTGCTTTTTGAAATGGTCATTTTTGAAAAAGCAAAATTTAAAAAATCGTATAAAAATAAAAAAAATTTTATCAACCATTTTATAAAGCTTTGCCTTTCATACAAAAAAATTATTCAAATCAAATAACCCGTTCGACCATAATATAACTTTAATTTTTTTGTAACACATGCCCAAAATATTGCGAGGCTGATGCATAGGCTGACTTCACCACAGCTCTGGAAACATACTGTTCTGTATATATTGAGCTATTATCCATCAAATAATTTAATAAAAAGCTAACCAATGTTATGGATTTAGCGTAGTTCTGATTATAAAAATATTAAAGAAAGCAGTAGTATCCCAACAAACATAAATTCTGTTGTACGAGAAAAAGTAAAAAAAATTTTAACCGGAAGTGGCAAACAGGAATTTGAGATGCAGAACTGTTGTGAACCGTACTAAATGGTTATGTATCATGTTGCATCTAATTCGATTATCAGGTACAGATGTTATTGAGCTTCCAAAAAAACAGCTTTATGGGATATCCTCCACCACTTTGTTCACTATCGCTAAAAGACTAGTCAGTTCCTTGCCATACATGTTTGCATTTTTTTCCAAAGTGTCATGAAAATTCGTTCACGAACGAATGCTGTGTGCTCCCAACAAACATTAAAAAAATTGTGACACAGTAAACAGGTGTTCGGGAGGCCCCGCCACTTACGTCAATATTGTCCAAAAACCAATCAGTTCTTTGTTACTTAAGTCTCCATCTCTTTTCTATTTGTCATTAAAATAAATGAAATTGTCATTAAATGAATGAAGTCTGTATGCTCCCAACAAACTTTAAAAACAAAGTGTGAAAAGTCAGCATTTGTATGGTAGACCCCCGTCATTTTGATCAATGTGTCTTGATAATTATCAATTGATAATTATCTTCTCACACTGATTGAAACCTTTTCCATAAGTTTCATCATAATCACTTCATTATTGTAGGCTGTAGTGTGCCTAAAGACACTGCAGAACTTATGTGAACCGTACTAAATGCTGGTGTACCAAGTTTTATTCAATTCGATTATCAGGTACAGATGTTATTGAACTTTCGAAAAAATAGGTGCTCCGGGGCCGCACACCACTTTGGTCACTATCACTCAAAAACTGATCAGTTCTTTGTCAGACATATTTGCATCTTTTCCTATAGTGTCATCAAAATTCATTCACGAACGAATGTTTTATGCTCCCAACAAACATAAAAAACAATAGGTAAAAACCACCTGTTGTATGGTGGACCCCCAACCCTTTATCCAATGTACTCCAAAAGCTGATAAAAATTTTCTCATGATACTGGAAAGCTTTTACCAACGTTTCATGAAAATCTATCGGTAATTGTAGGCTACAGTAGGGATAAACACTTGGAAAAAGAACTTTTTAACCGGAAGTTGGTATGCAGAAATATTGTGTTGGAATGTTCCAATTCCAATAAATGTATTGGACATATCACTAAAACCTTATATACTAAGTTTCAATAGGATCATAAGCCGTGATTAGAAGTTATTCAAGATTTAAACTTAAAGTTAGACGTGTTCGGGAGACCCCCCCACCATTTTGTCGAAATTTGAAATGAATCCAGATCTTCTATTTTCAAGTGACCTTGTATATCATTTGCCCAATTTTCATCAAGATCCTATGCAGAAAGGTCACCCACACAACCACCCACCCACGCACACACAGACGTACACCAAATTTTTTATTGGCTATTTAGATAGAGAATGGTCCAAAACAAAAGAAAAAACAAAATTTGGGGTATATAAGATTTTTTTTTCACGATAAATTGCATTACTTCACACAATTTAAAATTGTAGTGAAGTAAAAATATTCAATTTTGTACTAGAATAGAATAAAAGAAAAATATACTTTTCCACACATATGACCACAAAATATTTTGTATGCCTGGCACGCTCGTCGCCTGCATGTGAGATTTGTAGTTAAATCTATCCTAAATATAATATTTTTATAGCACTAAAATATCAAAAAAATAATTTAAATAGCTTACCATATAGTAAAAACAACTTTAACACAACCCAAAATCATTTGAATTGCAAGAAAAAACAATTATTTTGGGTTTTCAAAAAACCAGTTGTCAAAATTGTTATGTTTATTTTTTTTAATGGTAACAGTGTAATACAATTATGCAGTGAGCTAATATAATTTACACTATTACAACGAAGATGGCGAACTTTAATTATTTAAATATCTTAAATTTGTTTCTAACTTTGTTAAATAAATGATTAAACTAACAATTAAATTACTATTTATAAATTTTATGCATTTGTTACAAAAAATAGTGTGTATTACTAGTGCGAATGCGTTTTCCAAACGCGAGTTATTGCTAACTCTTGTTTGGAAAACGCATTCGCACTAGTAATACAATCTACTATTTCTTCTCCCTCATGATAGTGAACTATCATTTTATACTTTTAATTTAATTTACCTAGGCAATTTCATTATATAATAAACTTCTATAGTCTGAACACCAAAAAATGGTGACGATTAATAGAAAGTACCTCCCGATCAAGATCCATTGGTTTCTATTTATGGCATCAATGGGTCCCATTATAACACAAATTACATTGATTGGAAAGGATCTCGGGATTGGTGCTGATGTGATTGGAATGATGTTAGCCGTTATACCTATTTTCTATTTATTTACAAAAATATTAGTAGGATACTTAACTGATCGGTTTACGGTAAGTTCTAGCTAGTTTTAACACTTAAAAACTAAATTTTTATTGTATTTTCTTTTTTTTTTCAGCAATATCGACGACTCATATTTATGGCAGTAATATTATTTACAAGTTTAAGTTTCAGCTCAGTTTATTTTCTTCCACGACCGCAAGTGAATATAAACGAAACAATTCACAACAGTGACATGAATATAACTTTTAGCAACGATACTAGTCACACACTTCTGTATAATTCATTTCCATTCTATCTGTTTGCTTTTGCTTTATGTTTTGGTACCATATTTTTTCAGGTGACTAATACTATTAGTGATGCGATCTGTTTTGATATGTTAGGTGAGTAAAATGTCTATAATGCCTCTAACTAAAAACACAAAAAACTTGATTCTTTTACTCTATTACGAATAGTGAGTTTTACTTTAAATAACCTTCCCATAAAAATTGTATATGTGTATGCGGTTTATTCTTATAAAGTAATTCTTTTATTTTAGATGATGATGAACTTAAATATGGATTTCAACGTGCTTTTGGTGCAATTGGGTTTGGCTTATCAGCATTACTAAGTGGTTTTCTAAACGAGCACTACTCGACTGAATCTTATAAAACTATTACCCCCGGTACTATAATCACGATTATTCTCTGTTTATTGAATGTAATCAATGCAACTCAACTAAAATTGCCTAAACTCATCAAAAACGAATCAATTATTAGGGATGTTGGTAGTGTTTTGCGACAACCGAAGATTGTTATTTTCTTAGTTTTTACTTTATTGGCTGGAATAATAGAGTCATGCCACCAATATATATTTTGGCATTTAGAAGATGTTGCAAATGAAACTGGTTTCAGAAATTCCATTAAATTAATCGAGGGATGTGTTTTGTTCACAGGAAGTTTTTGTGGTGATATTTTATTTATGTCGATTTCTGAAAAAATAATACAAAAAATTGGATATGTTCATTGTTTTTCAATGTGTTTGTTTGCATATTCAGCTAGATTTGGATTAACATCGTTGCTTACCAATCCATGGTACTTAGTTTTTATAGAAATGCTATTTCGTGGGAGTTCATCCTCGCTGGTATATATTTCAATCGTTTCCTATGCATCATCTGTTTCACCATCTGGTACAGTGGGAACTATACAAGGATTTGTTATTGGAACTTATGCTGGACTCGGATGTTTCTTTGGAGCATCGATTGGGGGACATTTATTTAAAATATTCAAAGGAAAACTAAGTTTTCGTTATTTTTCCATTTTTGCGTTTATTGTAGGCGGAATACATATTTTTTCAAGATCTGGACACAAAAAAAATTCAACCATCAAAAATACAATAAAGTATGATCTGCCCATCGAACAGCACAAAATTGAAGTCGTGAAGAATTCTAAAACTGATGGATCGGATCAAACTTAATGGATTTGTTTATTTACCTGAAACGCAAAGATAGAATGTAAATATTTTCTGTGTAACAATATAAAAACAATTTGTCATATCTTTTTTTTTTCTCATTTTATTCTGCGTTTGAGATTCAACGTTAATTTCTATTAGATGTTTTCCTGAATTGAAACCGATTCCGTGTATTTTAGAAATTTACAATATAGCATATTGTACAGCAAGTAAATAGATTGTTTTTAGGATTTCGTACTTTACAAATGCCAAAACGGAACCCCTATGGTTAGACTTCGATAACCGTTCCAAATTTTACATAATCGATGTTCTCACAAACTATTAGTTAAACTATAAACTTGAAATTTTTGAGAACAGTTAAAATCGAAATATCTAAAAAAAATCACAGATTTATAAGGTCCTTAGTTTTAGAGTTATTACCTTTTCTGCCCCTCCATCTGAAAACTCGTACAGATTGAATGAAACTATAGCGGTCGGATCATCTTTTAAAATGTTATTTGGAGGATGTTGGTAGTAGAAATTTTGAAAAAAAAATTATGACATATGAATGCTTAATTCTATTCTAAAGCAATTTTTTTTGTAATTTTCGAAAGCACATTTTTTATTTAAATTGTGTTTTTGTAAAAGACGATTCTCGTAGAATAATCTTAGAAAGGGATAAATTTTGCAACGCTGTAGCAATTGCATATTTAAATAAACGTGCTTGCAAATTAGCAAAATTTTACGGCATTGTGTGGCTGGCAAGCAATGCCGACAACATTGCCCAAATTCAATATCATTCCCTTCAATATTTTCGTAGTGTCCGGTAATATATTCGTATAGCTCGGCAATATTGCTGGTGTTGCAACCACTCACTGGCAAATTGGAATTCATTGCCAGCAATATTTTCGGTCTTTTGTTAAATTTTTGCATGTATTCCTTTGCAGGTCCGGCGTTTTGATATGCAGCACTGGCAGCTGCTTAGGGTCTCTAGTTTTTGAAGGTCCCACGCTCTTACGCCATTCTAAAATCGCTTGATTGTACATTTGTACATTTGCATGAAGATTTTGTTTAAGTTTATTTAATGAACATTAGTATGGTCACTCTGATATATACTTAAGGATGTTAAGGTTATCCTGTGTTGTCCGACCTGCCCTTTTTGTATGTACACACGTATTGTATGTTAAATGTTGAGTGGAATTTAACTTATACTCTGGTATAACTGTTTGGATATTATCACTGCTACGGTATACTCGTTGATAAACACCCCAATTAATAAAGTGATGTTACATCAGGTGACATGAATAAAACCACATCATGCTGCATAAAAATTAGTACTGTCAAAATCGATAAAAACGATCAAGACTGAAACTAAAAATGAAACGAAAAAATCAAAAACTACTTTGTGAAATTTCACAAAATAATTGAAAAAATTATAGTCACATGAAAAATTGAAGCGACTTCCAATCCAATTTCAAATCAGAGGGGCGAAAATTTGAATTCGTTTTCTCAAGACATCTAGTTTCCTCCCACGAGGAAACTGCATGCTTTCAGGAACACGTTTCTTGGCGCCCAACATGAGGCTCAAATTACGGATCCATTGTCCGAGACAGGTGACTCCGGTACGCCGAATAGGTTTAAAACATCATTCTCTAAGAATGTGACTAGGTTGGCTGAAATCAGCTGACGTGATCCATCGCGATAACAACCCCACTTTGACTTTGGTCCCAGAAAATCAACATATATTCTCTAGAATGGAGGAAATATTTTGATTTTCTGACCCATTTGTGGCCGCAGTGTATGATTAGCGCACTTATTCATCCGACATGACTGACAATTCCGTACATATTCTTTAAATAACACACGCCGCAGTTTATCCGTGACTTTGGCTGGAAGCCAAAAGAGGAGGATTATGAGCTTGACAGATGAGAGAATTTTGCATTGGGATGGGAACCAAGAGTTGCCAGTGTTCATATCTAATCAGGTGTTTCAACCCTACGTTAGTTTGTATGTAGATACGACCATCTACTTCTCGAAAATTCGCATCTCCTTAGAGCCGTAGCGCTAGGTACTGAGGGTCTTTAAAATGCTCTGAGGAAACATCCAGATTCATTACGACATTCTAGTCATCTTGCCCTGAACTATCAATCTCATCGGCATTAAGCCGAAAGAGAGAGTCAGCCACAATGTTCTGGGTTCCTTTGCAATATTCGATATTTTAAAACAGTACGACTGTAACTTAAGACCCATTTGACCAGTCTATCTGATAAATCTTTCAAAGACATTAGCCACGTTAGACTAGAGCGATGATGGTAAACGGATTTCCTTCTACGTAGGCTTGAATTTCTTAACGGCTAGAACCACTGTAAGAGATTCGAGTTCAGCGACACAATAATTTCGTAGAGCCGAATTGAGCTTGTGTGACATAAATACGAAAGGATGTACCGTTCCGTCGTCAGATTTTTGAAACAGCACACTTCATCAATGTAGTAATAGCATTAAATAGCATTAAATTGATATAAAAGCGATAAGAGAAATCAGGGTTGACGAGAACTGGGGCTGTAACCAGTGAGTGTTTTAGGAAATCGAAACGTTTTTGTGCTTCTGTGTGCTACAAAGAAATTTGCGATCTTTCTTCACCAGTTCGGTTATGCTTCTAGATAAGGTGGAATAATTAGTAATAAAACGTCTATACCAACCGGTGATGCCGAGGAAACGTTGGACTTGTTTCACGGTTTTGGGAACGGAAAAACCCATGATGACTTTTGCTTTTGCTTTGTTTTGGTTGACTTGTAGTACGACGCGGGCAACCACATACTCTAGATACTTGACTCTCGTTAAGGAGGAATTTTGATTTCTTCAAATTAATGGTAAGGCGTGCACCTTTAAGTCGCGCTGACATCGGAGAGGAGGAGGAGGTGTTAATCAAAAGTACAGGAGGTTACCAGTAGGTCATCTAGGTATTCAAATACCCAATCGTGAAGTTAATGGGGAATAAAATGGTCGTTCTAGTACGGTGAAGGCAGTTGTTGTCGAGAAGCGGGATCCAGTGGAATTCGCCAAAAAGCATCTCTTAGATCGGTGCTTGAAATAAATTGCGTTTCACCCAGTAAGCTAAGTAAGCAGTCGATGATTGGTGAGAAATAAGCGTCTTTCTTAGTGACCTCATTTGGCTTGCTTGCATCCCGACAAAGCCGACTTTTACCATTAACCCTTCGCACCACAGCCATCAGAGAACTCCAAGAACTTCCAATTTCCTCGACTACTCCCAGTTCAATCTTGCGATCAAATTCTTTATACATTTCTTTCTGGACAGCTGGAGAAACAGCGTAGTGATATTGTTTTACTGGCTTGGCCTTACCCGCATCAAAAAAATTAGTAACCAACTAAGGAAAAAACTGGTCAACCCGGTGTTGCTGAACAGAAGTAAGCGTACGTTGAATTGGTGCGAGGGAAGATGTTTAACTGACGTTTCTATTTCGCTTACGAAAGCGGGTTGAAAACGGGTTGAAATAAAGACTGTTGTATGCTAGGGGCGATAAAAATTAACATGGGTCGAGATCGCTCTTCATACTGGACTATGGTACGGACGAATCCTAAAATTCGATGAGTTAAGAAATAGTTTCCTTAAGAAATATGTCAGCATCACTACCCAATACTGTGATGTTGGTACCCCTGTGAAATCCAGGAATCCACGAATTCCTACGCCAGCGATCGATAGAAACTTCGGCGTAAGGTCGATTGTCCCCCGGAGTATTGGTTAGGATGGCTGCCCACATGAGATCGGAGGGTACGTCACTGCACTTTATGAACTTCTCATTTTTCCAAGATTTCAACGAAATAAGTTATTGAAACTTCCAAACAGCTGCCTTTCTGCACAATTTAGATCATCTTTCTTTGTTGAGAGTATTAGATTGTGGAATAATCTTGAAGCAGGCATTAGAATTCTTGAATCATCTTATGATTTCAAGAGGAAATGCTTGCTTCATTTCTCCTCATGTTGAGGGTTTGGTCATGGCACAGAAGTGATAATCAATAAGTTTAGGCTTTTTGAACTCAAATTGTTATTTATTAAAGAAAGCAGCTCATTAATGTCACCAGATTGATTGTAAACTTTTCAATAATTTTTTATTTTCACAATTATTTAAATCTATTTTTTTTTTAATAATCACTAATCAATGTATTGATAATATTATAAATCTTAAACACTCTGTTCACGATAAACCTAGGTTTAAAAAGGGATTCCGTACGTAAAATACATTGAATTAATAAATAAATAATTAAGTGAATATCTCATTTTGACAAGAATATTGATTTTTCATAGAAATTTTTTTTTAATATTTTTGCTGGAATAAACTCCAAAATTTATTGTTTTAAATGTATTTGGACATGTGTCTATGAGTATTAATTTTATTTTTTTTAACAATTAAATTCCAACACAAATCTTCAAGCATTAAATTTAGTTTTTTTCCACCTGTTTACAATTTACAATCCTTTCTTCATAAATTTATTTTCGTTTGTTTGCCCTCTTAATGTCATTCAACAAGTGTCTACGAACGCGAAAAGTACGGTTTTTTAAAAGTGACGAAAAAGTAACGAAAGTTTAAAGTATAAAAGTATAAAATCGAAATAAAATCGAAAGTATAAAATCGAAATGAGTGCAAATTGTCCAGAAAATCTCAATTTATTTTGTTACGTTTGTGGCAAAAGAGCTCTTTCAACAAATAGTGGAACATTCACTGAGTAAGTGGAGCGTGCTTTCAAATTTTATTTTGATTCCGAAATAAATCGCGGCGTTTCGTGGGCCCCAGACAAAATTTGTAAAATGTGCTGCAGTGCTCTTACCATGTGGATCCAAGGTTAACGCCGTTCACTTTCTTTTGGTGTACCAATGATTTGGACTGATCCAGGATAGCGAGCGAAATTCCGACAACTATTATGCTTGTGCAAACAAAATACGTGGAGTAAATCGTAAAGGCCTCAAACAAAGAGTTTACTTCTCTGTTAGAAGTGCAAAAATACCTCTTCCGCATTCGGATCACATACCAATTCCACAGAGAAACTTATTTTTCTATTGCAACAATGGATCAATCGGATTTCACCTATGAACCAATACCAGAAGCAGGCCGATCGAACAAAATAGTTCCAATATCACAAGTAAGCATGGACAAGATTGCTGGAGAATTAAACTTGTCTCAACGTGAATCAGAAAAACTTGCCCAGCTTTTAAAAAAAGCCAACAATTTGGAGCCTAATGTCAAAGTCACCGGATATCAAAAACGATAATTGCTATTCAAACGTTACTTCAAACTTAATGAAGGAAACACCTTTGGTTTATTGCCACAATATAAAGGGACTGATAGAGGCGATGGGCATTAATTACGTCGTCGCAGATGATTGGTGAATGTTCATCGATTCTTCGAAATCAAGCTGGAAAGTCATTTTGCTACATAAACATAATAAAAAACAAAGCATTCCCATTGGCTACAGCACGGATATGAGTGAAACATACGATTACATGAAAATAATTTTGGATAAAGTTTGCTACACTGATCACATGTGGCGGATCAGTTGTGATCTGAAAGTCGTGGCAATGCTAAGAGGTCTCCAAGGAGGCTATACGAAAAACATGTATCTTGTGTCTATGGGATACCCGATTTAAAGGAAACCAATACGAAACGCATGACTGGGTTGCTCGAGATTCAACGGAGAAAGGACACAACTGCGTAAATGATCCACTCGTGCCAATGGAGAACATCATCATACCCCCTCTCTATATCAAACTGGGAATCGTCAAAAATGTTATCAAGGCCATTGTGAATCAACCGAAAATTCTCGAATGTTTGAAAAATATTTTCAAACGAATCAGCGAAGCAAAATTGAAGGAGGGTGTTCTGAATGGGCCCGATATACGGAAGCTCATGAAATCAAAAGAATTTAAAGACGCTTTAGTCAGTAATGATTACCTTGCGTGGAGGGCAGTGAAGAAAGTCAAACGATATTTTTTGGGAAGTAAGCGAGCACACAATTACCCCGCTCTTGTGACCAAGATGTTGCAGTACTTCCAAAAAATTGGAGTGAACATGTCTCTCAAAATGAACTTCTTGCATAGCCGAATGCTTCAGCAAGCAGCTAGCCTCAGAGTCGGATGGACATGGCGAGCGCTTCCATCAAATGGCCATGCCCATGGAAACACGATATAAAAGCAAAAGGCTGGACTCGCTGGTGGCTGAAATTTGTTGGTGGTCGCAAAAGACGTATGATACCGACAATGAAGGTGAAGAAGAAGAAGTAGATACAATGGAAGTTTCCTCCGAGGGTAAGTCACAAAATTGAAGTTAACCGACTGATTAAAAACAATTGATTTTTTCCAGATGAAGACAGATCCTCATCCGATACAGGCTCCGAATAAAAAGACGAACCACCACGCAAGAAAGTATAGTTAGCAAACAAACGAAAATACATTTAATTTATGAAGAAAGAATTGTGAATTGTAAACAGGTTGCCACCCCTCTCGAAAGTTAGTAGAGTGTGAAAAAAACTAAATTCTATGCTTGCAGATTTGTGTTGGAATTTAATTGTTAAAAAAAATAAAATTAATACACACACTGAAAAAAACATTTCCTATTTCCAATTGAAATGCAATTGTCTCAACCTCACCGTGAGGTCACATATGGCGAATCAAACTACGAAATTGCTTCAACAACTCGACAATTATAAATCGATGAAGTTGAGACAATCACACGAAATATTTATGTGAAAATGAAATATAGTTCAATTAATCTCAAATACTTAAACTTTAAAATGAAAAATTCATGATATAAGGCCAAAGAAAATTTTTTTCAGGGAAATAGTTATTATCTTTATTCAACTATTGTTATATTGGATATAACACTTTATATTTTAAATAAACCTCATTCTGTTGTTAGGAAAATGTTATCGTGTAGTTGTCCCAATCACAGTGAAATTGAGTGCAAATAATTTTTCTTTGCATGAATAATCAACTGCCAACTTCGAGATGAGGTTGTCATGAACTTCAATTTTTTTTTCAGTGCATAGTCATATGTCCATATACATTTAAAACAATAAATTTTGGAGTTTATTCCTAGATCAACTCTATTTTTTACATGTAAATTGTAAAAACAACATAACCCAGATATTTATCTGGGCCTAGATCAATGATCTAAAATAGTTTGATTACATAAAATTGCAAGAGATGGCGAAACGTAGGTTTTGATTTTATAAGGTTGGTGTGGTCATTTTAAAACTTATAAATGTCAAAGAAAAATTTATTCAAAATAAAAAAACTGTCAAAGATGCTTTGTTAAATTTGTTTAAAATCAATTTTAATATGATTTGTTTTCAACATGATTTCAATAAATTTGCCTAAAATTAATTTTAAAGCAATATATACGATATAAAATCCATATTATTCAAAGAATAGATGTTTAAAATTTTTTATTAATTATCAATTATTTTATTTCACACCATTTCAAGCCATTTGCAATAATCAATGAACATTGCCATATGTAAAAAAATGGATTAGTGTTTCTGATTAAATTTTTTTGAATTTTTTTTATATGAAGTTTTATTTTTCAAGAGACGTTAAATCTTTTTTGAATTTTTTTTATATTGAGTTTTAATTTCAAAATGGCGCTACAAGCTCACATTTTTTTTTCTTCTCAGCTCAGTGTTGCCAACAATTTAAAATATAATATTTTTTTTCTTTGCGTGACCCACATCGTTTTTTTCAAACCTTAACCCTGACCCAAATGAAAAAAATGCAGCTATTAACAAAACATTTCTATGCAAAATCAATATTCTTGTCAAAATGAGATACCTTTACTTAATTGTGAATAAAAGCGACGCGTTCACCGATTTTCATCATCCATGTCTCATTTTGTGCACGGGCTATGTGACTTTACGTCAAAGTAATAAGACTTGACACTTTTTCCCCTTTTGAATTTTTCATAATTTTTCAAAATACAATTTTTTTATTTTTAGGCAAAAAATTATTTTTTTCTTCAGAAACTGTTGATTGTGTAAAAAAACATTATATTAGTAGATTAAAGGAATTGTAATTCTTAATTTTTCTAAATTTGTTTCAGCAAAATCGGACTAGTCGTTCTCGAGTTATGTAAAAAAACCCAAACGTGACAATTTCCCCTATATGATACTTACTAACTTGACCCAGCGAAACGCCGGAACACGTATAACTTTTTTTTTACCTACATATATAACTTTTCCCGGTTGTCAGAATCCCAGCGGATTTGGGCTGTCACACAGTGTAATTGAACATGAAATTGGATATGGAATGTGGTTCTAAACAATTTCAACTCCTCCCAACTTATAGGAACACTTAGAAAATGTCAAGCTGTTGTAAATTAATTGTCACTTTTTATGTTTTTATGTGATGTTTCTCAATAATTTTTTGTGTGATACCACGACTTCTGAATAACAGGATCAGTTGGAAAATAAGTTTGGATTTTTGATAATGTTATAATTTTTGCAATATTTCTGAAATTTTGAAACTGGTTTGTACTTTTGATTTTGTATTATTTTTTGCAATATTTTAAGAATTTTGATAAAAAAAGTTTAAATTTTTTATTTTAAAATACTTTTGGAATTTTGAAAAAGTTTGTATTTTTGATTTTGTTATTGTAATATTCTCATTAATATTTTTGGAATTTCGAAGAAAGTTGAAATTTTTGATTTTATTATAATTTTTTGGAATCTTGAAAAAAGTTTGAATTGCCCCCATTGTTTTTGTTATAAGTTTTGCGAAATTTTTTGCAATTTTGAAAAAAGTTTCAAAACTTTTTTGATTTCGTAATAATTTTTGGAATATTTTTAAAATTTTGAAATGGATTAAATTTTTGATTTTATTATAATTTTTGGAATATTCTTGGAATTTTGAAAAACGTTTCTATTATTGATTTTGTAATATTCTCTTGAAATATTTTGAAGAAAGTTGGAATTTTTGATTTTATTATGATTTTTAGATCCTCTGGAAAAAGTTTGAATTCTTGATTTTGTTATAATTTTTGTAATATGTATTCTCTTGAAAATTTTTGGAATTTTGAGGAAAGTTGGAATTTTATTATAATTCTTGGAATCTTGGAAAAAGTTAAAATTTTTAATTTTGTTAATATTTTTTGAAATCAATTTAATCAGACCTCTTTTTTTGAAAAAAAAAAAAATAAAAATAATTATTTGTATAACATAAAATGTAATTGAACATGAAATTAGTAGATAATAATGGGTTGTTTGTTTTTAAAAAGTTGTAATTGGTTAACAAGCTAAATAGAGTGGTGTTTGAGTAGTTTGCTTAGTGTATCATCTTTTCACTTAATTATATTAATTTATGATCTGTTATAATTTTTCGAATTTTTCGCGTAGCGTATTGTTGTTTCGTGTTAGTTTTGTAATAAATATCTAAACAGAGATAAAATACTTGGACTTTTACAAAAAGTTTTATGTTTAATATACATCGCTGCCCAAAACTAAAAACAATGTCCGCTTTAAAGTCTTGTGCCGAAAACTATATAAAAATCCTTAACCCAGACCGGAGCCTTAAAATCTCAGAGCCCTGATTTTTCTGCCCCTTCATATTTTAATATTATAACCGTTAATGTTAATTTGCAGAATAATTATATTTGTCAACAATCTAATCATAACTATCCAATAATAGTTGATTATGATTATTTTGTTACTACTAAAAGTAGTGATCACGAATCAGAAGTTTTCCTGAGGTTTCCTGACGCATAGATGGTCAGTTTGGGAACTTTAGCTATTCGTTGTAAACCATTTCCCTCGCATTTTTTGTTTATTTTCAACGCTTTTGGGATCTATGATCATCATTCCATTCGTTGCGCGATCTCGGTGGTCGCTTTCAGATTGTTGCAACTTTCAGTTTTTTGCTGCGGATATAATCTAGTTGTATGAAGCATTTGCCACTCTTGTACGTTTAATGCCATCTGTTGCGGCATGACAAACTCTTCTATATTTTGCATTACTATTTACTGATATATATTTATTTTATTTTATTTTATTTTAAGACGATTACAAGACGGATTACAATCCAATTTATGCAATATGCATAATTTAATTTTCTGTTATATATTTGTTAGTTTTTAATATTATATTGTTACTATTATTATTATTTGTTTTTTATCTTTTTTATCTTGTTTTGTTTATTTAATTTTATTCTATTTAGTAAATTTCTTATTATATATTGGTTAGTTTATATCTGTTATGCATATTGATTAATTATATTTTGTTATTGTTATAGTTTCTTTTTTCTTTTTTATTTGCTTTTATATTTTATTCTATTATATATTATTTTATACTGTTTTAAATTTTCAAATGTGAATTAAAGTGTGGGTGAAGGAATGAGGACTTGGTTGGTTAACAAGCTTATTTTTTTAAAATCATTTAATTTTGCTATATATTAAAAATATCAATTTCGATGAATTTATTGCACTGCGTCATTAATCTATTTGATATACTGAAAAATTTGAAATTAAATTTACTGGCAGAAACATAAAAAGTTTTGGATATTCTGTTGTTACGACAAGGAACATTGAAATTGAATTTTGATAACAATTCAGAACAGTCAATTAGTGAATTGAATAGCTTGTATACAAAGATCAAATCAAAACGGGTTCTGCTTACAATGAATTTTTCCAGCTCTAAGTACTCCAAGTAAACTTGATAGTTAAAATTGTATGAGATGCCATGCAGAAAGCCACGATAAAATAAGTATCTGACAAACATTTTTGAATTCGTTCAAGTAGTGCAATATATTTTGCGTGATAAGGAAACCAAATAAGGGAGCCAAAGTCAAAATGACATCGAACTAAACTCTTGTATAACAACAGAATAGTGCGAAGAGAGAAGAAATCATTACAAGTTCGCAGCACAAAAACGCTAGCGTTGCCAGTTGTTAAAATGCGTTGACATGCCATGAGGGTACGAACTTATTTGCTTATCTATTGAATTTAGATGATAACTTGTACTTGTAATTGAAGATTACAAGCATATGATAGCTCCATGTTAGCACCTCTGTATGATCGATCATCAGTAACACTAGTGCAGTATCTCTTAGAGATCATGACTTGATCGATTCGATTTTGCGTGCTTTCATCATTTGATTTCCATGTTTCTTTGTGCCTTTTCTTGTGAGCGTATGGAATGCCATAAAAATAACTAGATCACACATCAAAGTCAGATCAGCTGCGCGGAAGCTGTTATTGTTACTGGTATAATTCATGCCGTAAGGACCGAAATTTGTTTTAAGTTCTGCACTTCTATCAATTTGAGCATTGAAGTCACATGAGGTCGTGACCGTTGTGTTAATAAAATTAATTCCATTATATTAACTTCTTTGGTGGCACCACAAATATCTTTATGATTGTAATATCATTAATTGATTTAGCTTAGTGGTTGAGACTTATTTGCAACCATTGGTGTGTGTTTGGGTTGGCAATTTTAAGAAAACCTGATAAATATTTTGCTCTGAACTGAACGTTACTTGTACCCTGGATCTCTGAGTCTTGGTCAGCATGACTAACAGCTAGTCTATCCACACCTTGAATGTTACCTCTAAAGAACCAATAAAACGTGGCTGCTACGAGCTAAATTATAATTTTCTTAAAAAAACTGCAGAAATTATTAACCCATTGACGAAGAATTCTTGTGAATCAGTGAACTGATTTTTAGGGTGGAAAACAATCTCCTTATTTCTTATAGTAGTGTTTTTACACGAATTTTTTGTACATGAATTTTTCTTGAACGTATCTATATCAATCGTGCAGAAATAGAATTAGATGTATCCCAATTCATGAATATTAAACATTTTAAGCTGTTTTTCACCTTTCACGAAAAATATTAAACATACTTTTTAAGTCAGTTGTCAGTTGTTGTTTAGTCAGTTATACATCGCACTTATATAATTTTAGTTTTTTTTGCCTATCATAATTCATAACTAAAAATGATCGTTGTTGTATATTGATATGTAAGTTTGCCGTTTTAAAGTGTGCCATTATAGATAAATGTTCTCATTGGTTTGGTAGGGACAGTTGAAGATTTTATTAAAGTTTTGGAGTTACATTTTTTCATCGGGCCGAATACTTTTTAAGGTATACTATTTATATATTTAAAATGATTTATTTGTGTCTATAATTTAAAATTTAATTTTTTTATTGTAAACAATTACATTTGTTTTAACTTTTAAGTCTATACGCATGAAGGGATTAATATTTTTTGGTTTGTAAATATTTTAAATTTTTGTTCTACGAGTGTGACAATTCCGTATACTCCAGTCCGTGCTATATGACATACGAGTAAACGTGTTATATCACATACCATTGGTAATAGCAGTGACATATCACTCCTCATTCAGTGACATATCACTCCTCAGTATCCTCAAAAGAGGAGGAAATGAAGTCTTCAAATAATTTTATATCTGGTCATAATCAAAGAATATAAAATCTTGTTCCTGCAAATTTTTTTGTTCCTCCGAATTATCCTTATTTTTTCTTATATCCTCCATTTTAACATGAAAATATTGGTCTATGTCACATTTTATTATGTTACAGGACTTAATGATTTTTTAGAAACAAAAAAAGGTCAATTCACCTGCATCTCAGAACGCATATTGTTGTGGAATTTAGGTCTTAAAAAGTTTCTATGTTGTGACGTGACACATTTTGTAATCCCTCTCACACAATCACATTTTGTTTACAAAAAATAAGTGGTGATCTAAGTAGTGATCTAAAGTTGACATTGAAATTACGGAAATTTGATATAATTTTTTAGTTTTGGAATTCTTATAAATACTTTAACGGGTTAATAAATAAGCTTATTTGGAAATTAAATTGTTTGGAATAATCTATTAAGCTGTTTGTTTAATTTTATTGTTTGGACTTAAATTAACATTAACTAGATTTAGCATGTTTTGAATGTAATCAATACTTATACTGACTGGCTCAATAGTTAAGAGTGTTTCTCGTTGTAAGGAAGTGATGTTCATACAAATTTAGTTCAATTATGTTGCTATTCTGGTTTTAATATTTATACTAAATATTGTTCAAAAATTTATTCAAACAAATCAGTAAGTATTTGGGAATCAAGTGTCCGAAGTCAAAAATCACTACTAAGTTCACTAAACTTATTTAACTGTATGAAAAAATAACAATTAAAAAATATGATATATTGTAAACGTGATTGCGATAAATTTGGAACGTGTAATAAGCTTGTAATAACCACTTAAGCTTATGATAATCAAAAAGTTTTATTATTTTTCCCTCGATTTGTTATTAAAAATTACTATATTTAGTATAGATGAAAAACGTGTTCTAGACAGAGTTGTGAAAACTTGACCATTTTTGATTTTCCTGAAACTTGGCATATAAGTAGTATGGACAAAATATAAAACACAACTTATTTAAAAATTTTTTTTAGTGCATAGTTTGAGCATAGTTGGGGCACCCCAACATGCATGAAAAATGAAAATTCTGCCAATCCGATGTAACTTTGAAATTAAATTGCTCAAGAACGGCTGTACCGATTTCATCAAACTTTTTTTGTTTGATAGATGATTAGTTAGTCCTTTGAAAAAACAATTAATTTATTGTTTTTATAATTAATTTTTAAATAAAAATATTAATAAAACTTTTTTAAAGATGGCGCTACGGTCGAAGATCAATTGGAATTTAATTAATTTTTTTTCTGAAAATAGTTCTATCCTTACTACTCAATTACTACTCAAATTAAATCAGAGGCGTTAATTTTTGTTTTTGAGATATTTAATTTTAAAGATTTTTAGTACGACTGAAATTCGAATTTTTCTTCATTTTTTCAAACAACTTCCATTAACAAAAAATTTTAAAATCAATTAAATTTTAACTTTTTTGTTTTAATATAGCAACCTTACTTTAAAATATATCAAATTTACAAAGAGGTGTAATTCGTGTTCTTGAGATATTTAATTTTAAAGATTTTTAGTCCGATTAAAATTCTAATTGTTCATTATTTTCTCGAACTTCAGTGGTTAAAATTGTTTGATGATATAAATTTTATTTGGATAATATAAAAAAATTTAAAAATAAGTTGTATTATTTATTTTGTCCATACTACTTACATGTCAAGTTTCAGGCAAATCAAAAATGGTCAAGTTCAAATTTCGACTTTTTCACCTGCGTAGATCACGTTTTTCATCTATGGTTCATCAAAGATTGACCTATTTATTATCAAATAAATTTAACTGAAAATTTTTGCTTAAAGCCGCAAATAGATTATTGCAGAACTCTGCAATATTTCTGCAATAGTCGTGCAATGGTAGTGTGTAAAATATTAATTACAGAAAAGTTTGGCAATGAACTCATGGCAAAACATTGCAATAACTCATTGCAATATTTTGCAATGAGTTCATTGTCAAACATTTCTGCAATGAATATTTTACACTCTACCATTGCAAGACTATTCCAGAAATATTGCAGCGTTCTGCAATAGTCTAATTGGGGCTTTAGTTTCATTTAAATTTAACCCAATGAAATTCTATAAAGTGTAATAACATCAGTTAATTTCACCAATTAAATTTGCATTATACTAATAACAAATAGTTATACGTCTGGTCTACTGAGATATTAAAAATTATCAAATATTTTTTGAAATAATTAACTGATATCATAGCAGGCCAACGTATAATTCATAAAAAATATATAAAGAAATGAAAAATGGCTTAAAAATTTCTAAACGAATTCCCCTCGTTCGTTGATAAATTCTCATAATTTTTTGGAAAATTCCTCAAGCAAGTGGTCCTGATGGCCTACGATCTCGTGCTTTTATCAATGTACTTTCTTTCGAAATTTTTGACAAAAAATTATTTCGAATTATCACCGCCCTTGGGAAATTACAACTGAAAATTTTTAGTGACGTATTTTATCCTTAATGAGATGAAATTTACGGTGAGGCTATTCTGTTACGAGTTTAACAGCAAACTAACATTATTTTTATTAGGTGGAATAAAAATGCAAATAATAATTGGAGAATGATACTACGCTATTTTGAATTTGAAAGCCAAGGGTAGATACAAGGTAGATACAAAACCTTTGTTGAGAAAATACAAAACAACTGCTAACAACAAGATATGCTAGGCTTCTTAAGACGGCCGGTCTACGCCACAGAAGCATTCGCAAGAAATTTCAACCAAGGTCCATCACAACAATTTCGACGAAAAGTGCAATCTCCGCCATTCCGTTTTTTGGTTATGGAAGCTGGTCTAGTAGTGTCGCATGCAACACTACTAGACGACATCTCAAATACTAACTTGCCAGGCATAATAAAGCGCTGACTGTTTAATTATTTGAGAGGCCGTCAAACATAAGTGGATTTCAGTTGTAGCAAGAGGTTTGTCTGGTGGTCCGTGAAGGTCCACCAGTGGTCGGGCACGCTATTAACCCTGCCGCTAGCTCGATAGAGCGAAGGTTCTAGCGACCTACCTCTCAACACAAGAAAATTTAAAATAAACAAAAAAAAAACAAGGCGTGCCTTAAACATCACCCAAGTTCTCCAGAAGGGATATCTGCCATAGCACAACCCTCCCTACAATATTTACACTTGATCTTTAAAAAAAAAATATAAATACAAGAACAACAATAATAAAACTTCCTTCGCTCTCGTGGTTAAACCAACCAAAAAAAAATTCTATTTATTTTAATCCTAGAGAATTTTATTTCCATATATAAAGCCGAAGTATCATCCGGGCAAACAAAATTCAAATCACTTCTTGCACCTAATTAACTTTTTCTTTATTTTTCATTCTTTGGAGCCGGGGTGGGTGGAATAAACACCATCTATTCATGTAAACACAATATCATTTTAATTCAACGATAAATTTTTTAATTATCGATATGTGTCTTTCTCCACATAACAAACTTTCTTTTACATAGATAATTAATTTTTTTTCTTTATATAAAAAACGAACCAATATAATTTTGTTATTTTCCCTAATTAAGCGGGAAAAAAATATAGAAAATAAATAAAATTGAATATAGGTTTCCGGTCAGGTTTAAATGTACTTGTACGGAATATTTTAAATATTTGTGTTGTTACACAAGTAGGTTGAAAATAGTTTACTATTTTCGAAGAAGTCTATAGTATATTACTATAGGGCGGGAAATAGAAGTACACCTGATAAGGAATATCTTGCCCATTACGGGACACGACGAAAGGAGGAAGTTCGGCTGACTACATTCGTCCTGAGAATTATAAAAATCAAAAAAAAACAAAATAGGAGGCGGGCTCGAACCCAAACACCAAGATAGACTCTCAGGCTCTTCCGACTGAACTAGCCGGGCCAGACAAAACAAAACTTACAAAAAACAAAAAAAACACAGAGATAAAAAGAACAAAAATTATTACAATAAAAAAATTATAAGGATCCAAAAAAGAAATATACACAAAAACAAATTTAAGAAAACTAGAGGCTGAAAAAAATTAATGGGATAGGTGGCAGCAGAATAATTGAAATGATTCCAAAAAAACAAATAAAATCAAAAGTAAAAAAAATTTAACCTAAACATACAATAAATCAAAAAGAGATCTTAAGGAAGAGTGTTTTGCTGAAATAGAAGGATGACCAAAGGACAGAGGTGGTCTAACTATGGCTCAGAAAGCCAAGGGCTAGCATTTTCCTGCCTATTGTTCTCTGGTAAGCCAAAAATACCACCAGAACACCCTGTGTGGAGAATAAAGAAGTTGGTTTCAAGGATAGAGACGGTCAGCAACAGCAGCCCGAACGTCAGGCGATTCATTTTCCTGTTATCGTCCACTGGTCTACGCTCTTTCTATCCTCCAACTGGTTACGCTCTAACAAATAGATTTCTCGAAGATAATGGCTGTTAGACTTAATGAGCGTAACACTTTGTGGTCATGACCACATTGAGAACCCATGAACAAGGTGAAATAACCATGGTGGGATGGTAAGGCATCAGGGGTCAACAAGATCTGGGTCATGGCACTTCACCTCTCACCACCCTCTCGCAGTAGCCAATTCCCAACAACTAAGGTACGCGGAATTTCAAACTCTGTTAGGAAGACGTCTGAAGGATATTTCCCCCCTTTGCGGTTATAACATAAACATACAAAAACTTAAACTTAAATGTTGTCTGCAGTGTGTCAAGGACTTGCGAGGTCTGCCTTTCACCCCCAAAACAACAACTATACAACAAAAAATATAAACTAAACGTCAACGAATTGTCTGCACGTCAGGACTTACAAGGATCTTGCCTTTCGCCCACGGAACAAAACTGAACAACAAAAAACTCAAACACAAATGTTGTCTGCGCGTCAGGACTTACAGGATATCTTTTCCTCCGCCCACAGAACAACCTCAGACAAAACCAAACTCACACATCAATACACAAATGTTGTATGCGCGTCAGGACTTACAAGACTTAATCTTCCGCCTTCCAACCACAGAACAACGAACAATTACAAACATTCATACCAAAAACAAAATTTTAAAACAAAATAATTCTAACAAAAAAATTAACAACAAAATACAAGCTAAACTAAGCTAAAATTAACCAAAAAAACAACATTTTCTGTTCAGCCCATCCATTTTCGGGCGGACCAGGTTACACACCGTGCTGCTTTTGGTTAATGTGACATCTTGATAGGTGAAAGTCATAGTGACTGAAATGGGAACTGAATAAAAAGTAAATGGAAAAAAACTAAGGAAGGGTTTCACAAATAGGATTGGTAGCGATATCAATTGATGGTTCTTGTACCGAGAATGACACCAGGGACAGACAAAAAAATGGGACAACTAGAAAGGAAAACCCCAAAGTTAAAAAAAATTTCAAAATTCCAATAAAAATACAAAAAAAATGGATGCTTTCCAACAAAAAAAAAATAAACTGTTAAATTCAAATAAAATTCAATCAAAAAAAATATAACAAAAATTTTGAAGAAAAATACTATTTGAACACCGAATTCAAAAAAAAATTTTACCAAAATAAACTTACTCTAACCTCTAAAGTGAAAGACGGTTGGAGTTGGCGTGGCGTTGGTGGAGTTGGAGTTGGTGGAGTTGAAGTTGGTTGGTTGAATTCCTGATTGAGCTGGTACTAATTTCAAAAAATATTAATATTTCAAGAAACTTAAAATAAATTTTAAAATAATTTAAAAAAATTCAAAAATCTTACAAACTAAATTGAAAAGTGCAATAAAAATTTTCAAAATTTCAACAAAAATTTAAATTACACAAAATACAAAATTTATAAACAAAATTAATTAACAAAATATCAGAAAATTATTAAAATTTCTAAAGGTGGATTACAAAATTTTCTTAAAAACTAACAAAACAACCCAAAATTACTAAATAGGTTTACTAAAAATTAAAATTTACTAAACACTAAAATACTTTCCAAAAAAATATCCAAATTTTACAAGCAACAAATGCTTTACAAAATATTTAGAAATCACAAAAAAAAATTTCCAAAAATTATATTGAAAAATATTTACAAAAAGTTAAAATAGGAGTTAAAAAAAATTTTGAAATTGCAAAAATATTACAAACATTTTCAAAAACATTATTAAAAAAATTTAAAGGTTAAATGAATTACAATAAAATTAAAAAATACATAAAAAATTAGAAAATTACAAAAAATTTATAAATTACAAAAATTAAATACGATCAAAATAAAATTTTCTAAAAAACTTCGAAAATCTAACAAAATTACAAATATTGAAAACAATAATATTTTCATAAAAACTAAATTCAAAAAAAATATTTCACAATAACTTTCTAAGAAATTAATAAAAATTTTCCAACAGAATCTATTATTCCAAAAAATTTTTAAAATATAAAATTACACAAAATTCCCAAAATTTTTTTTATTTTAAATAAAAGCTAAAAAATCAAAATTCAAAACTTACAACCTATAACTATAAAAAATTTCAAGAAAAAGTATAACAAAAATTTTCAAAAAAAATTGAAAATTGACTAAAATTCTAAAATTATTTACAAATAAATCAAAAATTCTAAAACAAATTTAAAAAATTTATTAAAATTCAATTAAACTCAAAAACTCTAAAAACATGCACAATTCAAATTTTCGGAGGAATTCAACATTAGAGTTTATAATTTAAACACAAAAATTCCAAAATTGTCATATATTATCATAAAATTATTATATAAAAAAATTCAAACAAAATAAAAAAACAACTTACACAAAAAATTTCAAAAATATACAAAAATGTTACGAAACGAAGTTTCCAAAAAAGGCGCAAAAATTAAAAATTATCTAACACTAACAATTCAAAAGTATTTCCAAAACACTAAAATATAAAAAAACTTAAATATAGTCAAAAAAAATCTTCCAAAATACTAAAATATATAAAACAAATTCAATATACATAATCGAAAAAAATTTCTAAAATGAAAATAGTATATTATTGAATTAGGAGCTAAAGTCGTACTTTTTGTGTTGAGTCTATAGTTTGGCGGCCGACCGTAGGGAGGCCGACAATTATAGACGAAACACAAAAAGTCACTTTAGCTCCGAATTCAATACACTATTTTTTCGGCAAACGTTTAAATTTGTTTAAAAATATGAAATTAATGCATCAAATTTTTTAAAAATATGTTTTAGGTAATAAATTTTCTGAAATTAATTTTTTTTTATTTTTATTCATTAAAATGAACTGAAATGCATTCTGTTTTGAACAAATTAATAATATCATTTTATTTTACTTTACTGCCGCCGTAAAAATATGAAAATTACTTTACAGCCGCCGTAAAAATATGAAAATTACTTTACAGCCGCCGTAAAAATATGGAAGTTACTTTACAGCCGCCGGCAGAAAAAGTAAAAATGACGTCACTTTTGCAGCCGCCGGCTAAAAAGTAAGACTTTAGCTACTCCCCAGCGGCAGTAAAGTTAAACTTTACAGCCGTTAGCCGAAAAACAAAATTATTCACAAAGACTTCTTCAAAATTCAAACTGTTCGAATGTATATAAAAAAAGTCCAAAATTTAAATCAAAACTTCAATAAAAATTATTTAAAAAAATCAAAAGCCCTTAGGCAGAGTTGCAAGTTGCAACCGGCAGCTTCACTGCTTCCAAAACCTAGGTGGTTATAAAAATTTAACTAAACTAACGGGCTTTTAATAGACTGTCCAGGTGTTGACATCAGTTCAAGAAGCGAACACATGAGGTCAGAAAGGCTCAGAAAGCCAATGGCTAGCATGTTCTAGCATATGTTCCCCTGTCATCCCAATACAAACACCCAAACAGACTGTAAGGAGAAAAGGTTGTTAGTGTTGGTGTTTCCCTGGATGTAACAACCGTGGTACGAAGTACAGACGACATCATCTACTGGCAATCATTGAAACAATACCTGTCCAGCAGATGTCTCTCCGCTATCGTCCATGAACATAACATTCCAACAACACCCTAACTATGCGAAATAAAATCGAAGACAATGTTACAAACACTTAGAATGAGCATAGTAAAGTTTTTCACTCATTCGAGAATGCAGGGCAAGATGAAACAACACAGGGTGGGATGGTACTGGCTGAAACCACCATTGACCAACAAGGTCCATCACCTGTTGTTTAGTCATCCCTGACCTTCTCATCGAATGAAAAAACATTACTTTACTTGGAGTCCGCGGAATCGCAAATCCCGATAAGCATTCTGCTTATCGGGTTTCTGCTTAGCCTGAAGGTTTCTGCTTAGCCTGAAGGTTTCTGCTTAGCCTGAAGGGTTAACACCCATTCCTGCGGTATTCACTATAACACAAAACTAACACAAACACTAATATAATTTAAAAACTTAAAACCGAATCAGAAAAAATAAGTAGTCTCCACAACAACCTTGTTTGGATCCAAAGACCCAAACACTGTCGCTCTGGAGCCCCACGTTAGGCGCCATCTTGTAGTAGGAGGTTTGTCTGGTGGTCCATGAAGGTCCACCAGTGGTCCCGCACGCTATTTACCCTGCCACTAGCTCGATAGAGTAAAGGTTTGAAACGTGGGACTTTTCACGATTAACAATAAAATAAAGTAATAGCGAAGAATTCCAACATCATCAACTTCCTATTTATTTACAAAAATAAAACTCAAACTAAACTCCCTTTGTGGCTCTATATTGGCTATTGTTTTTTTTTTTTTCAAAAAACCTAGGCTATGACTATGAATAAACAGGTTTCTGCTTATACCGGGTTGTTACAATTATTCGAAATCAATACATGCCCTCCGGTCCAGGAAAAAATCTAATTCAATTTAATTTAATTTATCATTTTAAGACCAAAACCTCAGAAAATTTGTATACAAAATAAAAGAAAATAAGAATAATAATAATAGAAAATTTAAGATGTTGATTGTTGTACATTCGATTCTCTTGTCCAATAAAACAATCAGCTAGTCCGTTTAGTAGCAACAGGATTGATGACAATTTATCACAACATTTTTCAACAAACGTTCCGTATAATGCATTCAAAAACACTCAATAAACAACAAATTTCTTATTCACTTTCTGCTCACTTATACATTTCAGTAACTGTTCGGTTGTTGCTAAATTATAACCATCAATTTGATACACATAATCGAAATCTAAAAACGTTCATATTAGTTTCACTTCGATTCCCTGTTGTTTCTTAAGCTCAAAAACCATCCAAAGCATCCAAACCAAATCAAAAAAATCCAAATGATCGAATTTTAGAATCATTTTTACTGTAAGATGCTAAACTATTTAACTTCTTCAACATCGTCCAAATTTATTTTTATTATATAAATACCTTAATTCAACATAAAATGGTTTGGCGTCCAAAAAACTCATCCTCTGAAATTTGTGAATTTATTGAACCAAAAAAAATTTTATACAATTTTGTACAAAAATTTCTGTCAAAAAATATAATATTATTATAAAAAATGTACGTATTCGTAATAAACCACTTAAAAGTTGATTAATTGAAAGTGAAAACTTAACTTAAAATGGTATCAAAGAACCACTTTATTTTGCAGAAAAAAAAGAAATCCATTTATCTCATCGTAGTGTTCAGTTATCTTATTTCAGTTATCTCATCGTAGTGTTCAGTTATCTCATTTTTTTCAAATAAATATTACTCATACATTGAAAATGTTCCGCGTAAAAAAAAACAAACGAAACAGATAGAGAAATATTATTTAAATTAACCGTCCCATACTACCAAATTAAAAAAACATAAAATCATTCAAAATTCAATCAAATATTAATATTTATTCAATCAATTATTATAAAAAAATATATTTGTTTCTCAAAAAAAAAAAAAAATAAAACTACAATTGATTATACACCGAAATATAAGATCCGTTAATTGAGTTTGTATAAAAGAAATACATTATGAAGCAATAAACCGAAAGATGAATTTATTTATGCAGTGAAACGTTGTATACGGTCAGATATTATTTATGAAATGATCTTAAGTTGTTTGATAATGTGAAATGAAGGCTTGATTAATGTGATGACTGTTTTTTTAGGTTTTAAAAGAAAATGTCCACTGGTCAGGTTTTTTTTATTCGTTACAATTGGCTATGAGTCGCCTCACTCTTGAAGAAATTTTTAAAAATTTTAAAAAAACATACAATTTATTATAAATTTAATTTAATATCTATTATTTTATACTTTTATTTTAATTTACCCAGTCAATTTAATTACACAAGAAACTTCACCAGACAAACAAAAATTTCTTAAACTCTATAGCCTAACTGCCGAAAAATGGTGACGATTAATAGAAAGTACCTCCCGATCAAGATACATTGGTTTCTATTTAAGGCATCAATGGGTCCCATTATGACACAAATGGGATTAATTGGAAAGGACCTTGGCATTGGTGCTCATGTGATTGGAATGATGATATCCGTTATACCTATTTTCTATTTATTTACGAAAATATTATTAGGATACTTGACTGATCGGTTTACGGTAAGTCCAAGCTAATTTTATTACTTGAAAACTAAATTTTTATCGTATTTTGTTTTTTTTGCAGCAATATCGGCGACTCATATTTATAGCAGTTATATTACTTACAAGTTTAAGTTTCAGCTCAGTTTATTTTCTTCCACGACCGCAAGTGAATACAAAAGAAACAATTCACAACAGTGACATGAATATAACTTTTAGCAACGATACTAATCAATCGCAAGATCACGAGTTTCAGTATAACTCTTTTCCATTCTATCTATTTGGTTTTGCTTTATGTTTTGGTACCATATTTTTTCAGGTTACTAATACTATTAGTGATGCGATCTGCTTTGATATGTTAGGTGAGTAAAAACTTTTTTCTCCGATTGCCAGCAATTATTAATTTTGCAGACTTATTTCAGTCAGCAATGTGGCACTTTTCCTGCCTAGGCAGCAAAGCAAGTACTTTACTGCCTAGGCAGCAAAATAATTAGACTTCATAAAAATAACAGATATTTTTCCACGAATCTGGCAGAAATTTTTTAATTTGTCAAACTATAATTATTATGACATTTCCATAACAACTAATCCTTCCAACAATTGCGATTTTTTTTTTCATTTTTAAAATTTTGCTTTATTTTTAAAGTAATAATTATTAAATTACATATCATTGTAATTAATCGGAGAAAAAATTATATGTTCAACTCGGCAGCAAGGTAGATTGACTGCTTTGGCTGAATTTCTAGCCTCGCTTCGCTCGACTATGAACTATCAGCCGCGGCAGCCAATCTACTACTTTGCTGCCTAGTTAAACAAATAACTATTATATTGCAACGCCTCTTCGTTGGTTCTTTTCGATTATTGAGCAAATACGACAGTAAAAAGACAGATCTTTAGTTAACAAAATCTCAAACTTTATTAATCAACCAGTTACAGCAACTTCCGATTTTAATTACAATAAATTCCAGGTCAATTTATGCACGATAAACTTCACCGCTTTTCCACAATTTGAATCAATAATATTCGGAATCGTAAAATCTGTATTTACTATTCCACTAAGTTCAAATTCTTTTACTATTAGTACCCAGGCTCAAGTACCACCGATTATTCCTTATACTTGCGAATATTTGTAAACACTTTTAATTGCAAAATTAAACTGACTATCTGATATTTTGTTCGCTTATTTATATTCAAAAACAAATAAGCAGAATCTTCTGGTACTCACTGTAGTTGTTTCTAGAAACAATAGGCCACACCCCTTTAATAATTCATTAATGTAAACATTTGTATAACAAATTTAATTTACATTAATTTATGCTAATTTGTATTAGTTAAAAGGAGTTAACTTTTAATTCATCTTTATGAATGATTAAATTAACCCATTCTGGACGAAGTTTATTACAATATTTAATAATAACTTCTCTGGCTAAAACATCAAAAATCTGATTTATGCTCTTTTACAACTTTAGTTTACCTAAATTCCTCGTTGCTCATTCCTAGTTGGTGAAGTATACTTCAAGCCGCATAAAACGTACACATTTTAAAAGTCACATTCGAGTTTTACATGTTTTTTCCATGACGAAATTGCTTACAATGAGCGAAAATTGCAGTTATTTAATATTTTCGATAGTGACTGGAGATTCATACAATAGGAACATTCTTAGAAAAGTGCATAGCTTAGTGGTAAATTAAAGTCGTTGAGATAATATACGAAAATAAGCAATTTACCGTGTTTTAACCGACTTACAAAAAAGAAGGGGGTTCTGTGTTTTGTAATAAGTAACTTTCAAAAATTCTTTATGGCTGTTATTAAAATCAAACAATTAGTTTTCGAAATACTGTTAACCTGCTATACGAAAGATAGTATTAGAATTTGAGTGTGACATAAAGAATTTTTCATCACCTATAAATATATTTTCCATAAGTTACTAAATTAAAAGATTAATAAGATGCAATTCATCTGATTAACTTTATTCGAAGTTAATTCTCTTAACTTCAATTCCTCCACACGTCGATTCAGTATACATAAGCAGAATGACACATATCTAATTCAAAGTTGATTTATTTTAGGTAATGATGAACTTAAATATGGATTTCAACGTGCTTTTGGTGCAATCGGCTTTGGCTTATCAGCATTACTGAGTGGTTTCCTGAACGAGTACTTTTCGACTGATTCTTATAAAACTATTACACCCGGTACTCTAATTACGATTATTTTCTGTATGGTTAATATAATCAATGCAACTCAACTAAAATTACCTAAACTCATGAAAAACGAATCAATTTTAAGAGATGTTGGCAGTGTTTTGCGACAACCGAAGATTGTTATTTTCTTAGTTTTTACATTGTTGGCTGGAATGATAGAGTCATTTACGATTTACATGTTTTGGCATTTGGAAGATGTTGCACAAGAAACTGAATTCAGAAATTCCATTAAACTAATCGAGGGATGTGTTTTGTTCACAGCAAGTGTTTTTGGGGATATTTTATTTATGTCGATTTCTGGGAAAATAATACAAAAAATTGGATACGTTCATTGTCTTTCAATGTGTTTCTTTGCATATTCAGTTAGATTTGCATTAACATCATTGCTTACCAATCCCTGGTACTTAGTGCTAATAGAAATATTATGTCGTGGAAGTTCAACCTCACTAGCATATGTATCAATCGCAGCCTATGGATCATCGGTGTCACCATCTGGTACAGTGGGAACTATACAAGGATTTGTTATTGGGACTTATGCCGGACTCGGATGTTTCTTTGGACCATCAATTGGGGGATATTTATTTAAAGTTTTTAAGGGAGAATTCAGCTATCGTTATTTTTCCATTTTTTCATTTATTATTTGCGGAATACATATTATTTCGAGGTCTGGACTCAAAATGAATACAACCATTAAAAATACAGTAGAATATGATCTGCCCATCGAACAGCATAAAATTGAATTCGTAAAGAATACTAAAGTTAATGGATCGGATCAATTTTAAAGAATTTAGTTTATAACTGGAACGCAAAGTTTAGGTGTTAATAAAGGGATTCAATAGATCAATTAAACTAGTAAATTACGTGTAATAGTATATAAAATAAAAACATATCCATAATTTTATTCAGCGTTAATTTCTATTGTTCGATTGTAGACGTGAAAGCTAAAAAATGTTATCACAACTAGCAGTGGAATCTATAACTCAAGTCGTCTTTTCGTTAGACTGCTGAAATATCAGGACTACCCCATACCAGTTTTATGCACAACAAGAAAAATCTATTCTTACAGAAGCTATTTTTACAGATGTTACTAAGCACAAACACACTCTCATACCGACGGAGGCTAACATGCCTATAATCGGTGCTTATTTTCTCTCAAAGCATGATATTTTCATCAATATGAAAAATAAGAAAATAATTGAGTCAAAAGCATCAATAAATTTTAATCCAATGCACAATGTAAAGCGTTAAATCCTGCATAGATCCTTGATCCCAACTAAATTTAAAGCTGCATAGACCGAACTTAAACCTATGGTGGAATTAGGTATTAATGCTTTTGCTTATCTTCTAATGATGACCTTATGAAGACTATAGGCAGCTAAACGCCGCCACTGTCGGGGATAGATAACCCATGCCCAACATACAAACATTTTCGTTCCACGCAAGATAAATGTTTTTCCCAAAATAGATCCGGCGTATCCCCAAATCCCAATAGCAAATGTGAATATTCACAAAATTGGACTTACTACTAATAACCATTTCCAAATAAGCTTTACATTTCAATATCAGAAAACAATCCACAAATTTGCAGTTCCAACATCAATCCACCAAAAACAGCAATTCGTTTTGTTTGCTGACTTTTTATGACCACTTAATATCAAGATTTGAAGAATTGGCATCGCTGATAAAAAAGGTCAGAGCTAGTCAATGTGAATTTAAGGCCGCAGAATCTATTGCCACAACTATAATCTCTTACGGCCAACATTGCCTATATTTATGAGTTTATTAAGAAATTGTGAAGACCTTTGTGATCAGACCTTTTTTCTTACTTCTCAGAGCCAACCCAACCAGACATCTTTATCCGTACACATATTTTTGTGTCACAAGATCACAGATTACAGGATCACAGAATAACAATCATGGACTTACGAGGAGTCGCGCGCCAAGAGTAGATTCCGACCATACTCAGTTTGTGAGTTCGAATCTACATCCTTAACCAATTGCAATTCTGAAATTCATGAGAAAAGGGGACGGAATCAAAGATACAATTAAAATTAAAACTCTGACGACCTCTAAGCTCAGAGGAAGACTATCACCACCACCACATCGATATAGTTATTTTAAATTTTTAATAATAAAATTTCACTTACCCCACGTTTAGCCCCGACTCTTCATACTGATTTAAATTTAACCCCTCATATCAATAATTAAATTTAAACAGGAATAAATTTAAACGTTGAATGAGGTCATCCAAATACAGAACAAAGAATATTGCGGCGCTGATGCATAGGCTAACTCTACCACAGCTCTGGAAACAAAATGTTCTGGATATTTAGTGAGCTAAAATCCATTAAATACTTTAATTAATGGCTATGCAATAATATATTTTGCGTAGTTTTAATAATAACAACATTAAAGAAAGCTGTAGTATCCGAAAAATATAAATTCCCTTCTACGAGAAAAAGAAAAAAGTTTTTTACAGGAAGTGACAAACCGGAAATTGAAATGCAGAACTGTTACAAATCATACTCTAAACAAATATACCAAGTTTAATCAAAATAAATTATCGGGAGCTGTTGTTTTTGAAGTTTCAAATAAACAGGTGCTCATGAGGCCCCCTTACCACTTATCCGAATGTCGTCCAAAAACTAATCAATAATCAGTTCCTTGTCACTCAAATCTCCATTTTTTATGATTGTATCATCAAAATTGATTAATGAACGAAATCTGTATGCTTCCAACAAAGTTTGAAATGTCAGCAGTTGTATGGTGGATCCCCGTCACTTTTATCAATGTGTTCCAAAAGTTGATCATTATCTTCTCACACTGATTAAAACCTTTTTTATAAGTTTCGTCATAATCACTTCATTATTGTAGGCTGTAGTGTGCATAAAGACACTGAAAAAAATTCAAGAAATTGCAAAAAAAATATTTACTGGAAGTTGGGATGCAGAACTGTTGTGAATCGTACTAAATGCTTATGTACTAAGTTTCTTTCAATTTGATTTTCAGGTAAAGAATTCACATCGAATTTGAGATTTAAACTTAGAGGTGTTCGGGAGACCTCCCCCATTTTGTCCAATTTTGAAATGAATCCAGATCTTCTATTTTGAATTGAATCTGGATCATTTGCCAAAGTTTCATTAATATCCTTCACAATTTAACCAATTATTAATATTGCAAAAATATTTCAGTAACAACACATAAATCGGATCGCCGTCTTCAGATCAACACACCTGCGCAGATCAATTTACTTTATTTTGGTTTTAGTTTAAGACAAGAAAAAATATATTTGTTTCACAATATAATAAAACAATTGATTATACATCGAAATGTAAGAACAGTTAAATGTTTTGAAATGAAAAATATGCACTAAGTGAAAAATCATAAATCGACAGATATTATTTATGAAATGAATCTGATAGTACGAAATGAATGTGGGATTATTATGAGAACTGTCTGTTTTAGATTTTAAAAGAAAACGTCTAATGAACAGATTTTTTTGGTCGTTACACAATGAATAACTGTTTATTTTTAAAATGAAAGCAAAAACAAAAGAAAAGGCTGCCACATTGCTTTACATTAAAAATTTCTTTTTTTGTTTAGAAAACAATTAACTATAATTTTTTATAATTTTCCTATTCAAATAACCACCAACAATACGCACACTAATAAAGTTAGTTTAGATTAATTGAGTCCAGCTAAAGAAAACAATTGAATGTGTTATTCCAATCTGATCGTCTGAATTAAATTTATCTATTTCTATTTTTTAAAATTTATCTTTATATGAAATAAACAACTTCAAGTGTTTGAGCATCTTCACGAACTGTCTGACATCATATATTTTTACAAGTATGAAATTAATAAACAAAAGCAAACACAAAAAACGAAAGGGAAGAACGAGAGATTGAATCCAGCTTACTGCCACTTGTCATGTAGACAACAATACGCAACGAAAAACAAAGCGCATATGATTTTATAAATAGTCGATCATAAAAAAATTAAATTTTTATTTGATGAGGGAAGAACATGTGGCGCCAACACTGCCAAATTAGGACGATCACAATTAACAATAAACATATTATTTTATTTTAAATGAACCAGTTATATGTTGAATAGACTAATAATCAAGGTTTCGTGATTTATAATAGCGAGTATATAATTATATTAATACCACGGATAACTCAAAACTAAACAAAATATTTTAAGAATCTTCCTTACATAAGGAGTCAACAACAACTCAGCCTGGGAACGTTAAACTAATCGCACTTCAGCAGTGCTTACAGAGGAACCCACAAAAGTGAAAATATAGGAAAAATAAATCCATAATAGTATATTGTATAACAAACAGCACATATTGACATCAAATGAGTATGTATTTGTTGAGTCTTGTTTAGTTTTTCAAGGCAATCGTTGTCATAACAATATTAGACTGTTTATTTTTTTATTACACACTTGTGCGTAAGTAATATATGTATTACGTTACTGCTATCTATGTGTTTTTACCGTAACAAATAAACAATAATAATACATCATACATTTAATTACTGAAAACGTATCCGAAATTGCTTCGAGATTGAATTTGGATGAATTGCAGTATGTCTAAGCGGTGATATTCTTGACATACGTGTACAATGTTTAAGTTATTTATGTAGCAATTGTGAATTGTGTTGGCTTGAATTTTAGTGTTCTCCATATTTCTTTTTTTATGCTAATAATAGCATAGAGTTTTTTCCCGAAAATATTTAGACAGCTCAAACCAGCTGTTTTAATTTGTGAATGTAAAATAATCAAAATTGATTGATTTTCCTTGCAAATTTGGTTATTTTGATTGCAATTAAAAGTATTTTGAAAGTGAATTTTTGAAAACAATAATTAATTAAATTGTTAATTGTGTTGTGCTCTTAAGTTTTTAATGCATTAGGGATACTGAAATAATTAAAACCGCATTAAAACATGGAAATTAAATCAACCTTCAGGTATATTATTATTATGATCATTATTCATTTATTTCGGTTTATTTACAAAAATTTTTTTACAAAAACTAACTATTTTATGATTGTATATATTTGATACTGTTAGATTTTGGAAATAAACCGAAATAAATGAATAATGATCATAATAATAATATACCTGAAGGTTGATTTAATTTCCATGTTTTAATGCGGTTTTAATTATTTCAGTATCCCTAATACATTAAAAACTTAAGAGCGCAACACAATTAACAATTTAATTAATTAATGTTTTCCAAAATTCACTTTTAAAACACTTTTAATTGCAATCAAAATAGCCATATTTGCAAGTAAAATCAATCAATTTCAACAGAGTATCTCATCTTTGGAATGCCTTACCTTCCTGGGTTTTCCCTGATGAATTTAATCCTCAAGGCTTTAAAGTTAACGTTCATAAATTTCTCAGAGAATCTTAATTTGCATTCCATTCTTATCCCTAGTTGGCATGGTATCTTCGGATATTCAGAGACGTTAATTTATAATTTATTATAATTAACACTAAACATGCCTAACTTTGAATAAAAAAAAAAAAAATGCACAAATTTTGACGTTTAAAATTTGAAGTTTAAAGAAAGAACTCAATTGACCACATAGCATATTATTTATCTATAATTTAGTATATCCTTTTGTGTCAGATATTCTGTAAATGGTGAAATTTTCCCTTCTATTGTCTGCTATACCCATGTTGAAAAAAGGGTAGATCATGCTGATGCGGCGTCGATGAGAGGTAGACTGTATTTTTTTGTTGAAGATATATTTGATGTGAGTTGGTTGGCACATCAACTTCCAACACCGTGATGCAAATATGGAAATATCTCAGCTCATATAATAATTGAAGTTATGTAGACGAGATGATTAACTGAAGCAATGACGAAAATATCTCAACTCATATAATAGTTGAAATCATGTACATATGAGATGAATGATGCAATGATGAAAATATATCAGCTCAAATAATAATTGAAGTTATGTACATATGAGATGAATGATACAATGAAGAAAATATCAGCTCATATAATAGTTGAAGTTATGTAAATGAGATGATCAACTGAAGTAATGACGAAAATATCTCAGCTCATATAATAGATGAAATTATGTAAGTGAGATGAATGATGCAATGATGGAAATATCTCAGCTCATATAATAATTGCAGTTATGTAAACGAGATGATTAACTGAAGCAATGACGAAAATATCTCAGCTCATATAATAGTTGAAATCATGTACATATGAGATGAATGATGCAATGATGAAAATATATCAGCTCATATAATGGTTGAAGTTATGGAAATGAGATGATCAACTGAAGCAAAGACGAAAATATCTCGGCTCATATAATAGATGAAATTATGTAAGTGAGATGAATGATGCAATGATGGAAATATATCAGCTCATATAATAGTTGAAGTTATGTAAATGAGATGATTAACAGAAGTAATGACGAAAATATCAGCTCATATAATAGTTGAAATCATGTACATATGAGATGATTGATTGAAGCAATGACGAAAATATCTCAGCTCCTATAATAGTTGAAAATCATGTACATATGAAATGAAAATATATCAGCTCATTTAATATTTGAAGTTATGTACATATGAGATGATTAACTGAAGTAATGACGAAAATATCAGCTCATATAATAGTTGAAATTATGTACATATGAGATGAACGATGCAATGACGAAAATATATCAGCTCATATAATAGTTGACATCATGTACATATGAGATGATTGATTGAAGTAATGACGAAAATATCAGCTCATATAATAGTTGAAATCATGTACATATGACACGAACGATGCAATGATGAAAATATATCAGTTCATATAATGGTTGAAGTTATGTACATATGAGATAAATGATACAATGAAGAAAATATCAGCTCATATAATAGTTGAAATCATGTACATATGAAATGAAAAATGCATGGAAACATCACCCGTTCCAACCGATGAAAACTTATACGAGGTTTTTACTGCATGCACACTCGACGAATATTTGTCAGAGAACAAAGAAAAAACTATTTGGTTAATTTATATATACATTAAAAAACTAACCTGATGCACACAACTTTATATAAACTTCATTTATTAATTTTACAATTACTGATTTAACACATGGGAATACAAAATATTTAAAATTCACTTAAAAACTAAAAGAGAGAGCTTAGCTCATACTCAACCAACTACATGGTAATACAAACAACACTTTTTACTGACAATACTATTCAGATATAAATTCGTAAGAATAAGAGGACAAAACTACCAAAACAGTCCATTTTATAGAAAGCCAAAACTCTACAAATCATAAAACTCAACTACTGTCAAGTTTTCCAACGATCTCGAAAATATCGAATGAATAATATAGAATAACGAACACATCAATTCAATGTGAACATTGAGAATATCAAACTAAAAATCAAAATATACCGAACACATCAATTCAAAATTGACATTTAGATTGACATTTCAAAAGGATTGTTTTGGTAATATTTGCATAATTTTATAAATAATAAATAAATCTTTAATTGGTTTTGTTTTGATTCTAATTAAGAATATTTTAATTTTTCAGATGAACTAAAAAATTCACGATAATGCGTGAACACATGCTGTTGAACGTTACTGCCCAATAAGCAATGCGCACGGAAATTCGTACCTTTTCGCACTGAAAATTGCACGGAGTATTTGGAATAAGTGTCTCTCAAAGCACGGACTTCCGTACCCTTAGCAGATGAACTCTGTCACAATTTTCCAAGTCCTATATTTTTCATATCGCATGTATGTATTGGTAAGTACGAATTTTCCGTACGCACTTCAGACCCATTCAATGCTTTTTTTCGTACCGAATTCCATGCGCTTTCCGAATGAAATATATAAAGATTGTGCGCAATAATAGTTCGCCCTAGATATAACGTAATTTCATAAGTAAATTAAACAATTGTTTATTGTTTTGATTTATTAAATTAAATAATTTAAGTAATTCAGTATTCAATAGTATTCAATCAATATAAATTTTACCTGACACTTTGGGACAACAAAAACCAATGACATCTATTCCTATAGTATAGCTTGAGATAAACTTTAATTTTAATTCGTAACACATACACATTCTCATTCATTACGATAAATGGGTGTGGAATTCCGTGCAAAAATCGTATACTTTTGGGTACGTACGTAAAATTGTTTGGTGGATGTGGTTTGAACTCGCTCCGTTTTTCGATACATTTTAAGCCCTATTACATCGTCAGGTTTTGATTTCACCATTTGCCTTCTTTTTTACCGTAAACTAGATTGGCGGTTATATGGCATTTACAGTTTAATTTAATTTGAAGAACATGTTCCACATATTCATACACAATTTTAAGCAATTTAAAAGAAACTTTCATAATTCATATTTTAACTTCTCTATGAATAACTTACGACTACTTCATTTCCTTCACTATACAATCTACCTGTTGTTTATAAGTAGATTAAGAAACCTACACAAATAGATACTCAATACTCATATTATTCTTTTTATAGAGCTCTATTAAGATAGCGGACTAAAAATGGCGGCTACAACCAGGACCTAGTCAGGCATTTGTAGCCAATTTGTAGCTAATTTGTTACGCCATTAAAAAATTTGTAACCCCTGCCAATTCTGAGAAATTCAAGAAACCGCTATCTTAAATTTAAACTAGCGGTTTTCGCAATATCTCACGTTCTATTCATCCAATTTTAATTCTTAATACCTTATAATTTGTAACCAGTTAGGCTACAATTTTAATTTGTTTATGAAGTATTATTGTCTATATATTAAGCGTGGTATGTAAAATATCATTCCTAAATCGCTCAAAAAAGCAACATAAAAATTGCCAAAATTTCCGATACAAAGTTGTATGAAAAATTTAACTTATTTTCGTATTTGTTTTACGGACAGAAAAAAATAAAATATTTTAAACATTATGCTTAATATATAGTCAATCATAGTTCATAAACAAATTTAAATTATTTAATTGTAGTAAAATAAGAAATTTCATAGACAATTCAACTCATTAAATAAAGTTTCAATAAGGTCCAATCAAAACGCTTCATTTACTATTTTTTTAGCAAATCAAAATGATTTGTTTCGAATATTTTTTTCTGGTAGGAAGGAACAGCGAATATTTTCGAATATTTTCCGCCTACTTAATATATTAATTTAAAACAAAAATGCACATACAAAATTATGTGAAAATGCAATTTGCAAATAGTAAAAATGTCCGTTTTCATTCATGAATGATTGCATGTTTATGTTTATTTGTCAAAAATAAATTACAAATTTATAACATTTATGCGCCTACTAAGATGACATAATATTTAATTTTATTAGAAGAAAAAATGACAACAAAGGATTATGTTGTATGAAATAATGTTACTATTTCTGTTCGTTAAATTGTCTGCTAAATACAACTCGTCACCAAATTATTAGTCGATTATTTTTCAACATTACCACTTATGCCATTTGAGGTTAAAAATTTCCTCAAATGACATTCGTAATAATGATTATGAAAAATAATCGACTATTATTTGACGACTCGTGTTATTATATATGAATATTTTATAATGCCCAAGCAATGTTTTCTAATACCACGAACAAATATTTAAATTATGTAAATATTTTCAAAGTATGTTATGAAAACTTGCTGGCGATCAAATTTTCATTATGAGCTAATTTATTTTTAATAGATAAAAGATCAAAAATTATATGTTTGGTTAGAATGAAATCCAAATCCGTCATTTTTTTTTCATTTCGTTTTATATAGTCGCAGGGAGGGAGAAACTATTATTTTTTTGTGGTAGATTTTTTTCTTATAGATTGTTACAGTGGAGATGCCGCATCACTTTTCTTATAAATAAAAAAAAAATATTACTCATATAAATTTTAAATGTTGACTAACTTTTGCCTTCTACCTGCTTTCTATGAGAATCAGCCTAAAGTTATTGTTAAACAAATTTAATGAATTAAATATTTATTAAAAGCTCTCTATGAGTATCAGCCTAAATGTCATCTACGTAAATTGAATTGTCTGACCCGTTGGAAAAGTTTATTTTTTAAACAAAGAAACAAATTACTTTGAATAAACATTAACAAATCAGAGTGGAATCTTGCACTGATGTTTTAATGATTATTGTTATTGCCAGTTTCTACTCTGATTTGCTTATGGAAGTTAAACAAATAGAAAGATTTTTCTTGAGAAAAAAAATCGTTACTTTTTTTAAACAAATCTGTCAAGAATGTTATGTTTGTTTGAGATCTGACAGCTCCTATTGTCGAACTCATTAGAACGTCCAGTTCCACCTAGTTTTGGACTCGTGAACGTCTAACTTCATCTATCAGATGACAGCGGGTTGAATGTTCGTTGAATTTTTTAATATTTGCCGGATGTTGAGACGGCTAGATGGAGGGAAGAGCAAGGACTAACAATGGGTGGTATAAATAAGACTCAGACAATCATAACAATCTCTCTCTCTTGTCCGTCCTCGTAGTCAGAGGTAACAGCTCCACAGAAAAAAAAGTTGTTGAAATAATTAAAATAATAATAATAATAATATTAAGTGAATATTGTTCAAGCAAATTTTTTTAGTGAAACAAAAAGAAATAATAAAAAAAAATTAGAAAAGTTTTTAAATAGTTTTGGAATTTTATTAGTAGAATCACGTTGTGATTCGAAGAGAGAGATATTTGTTACTCAAGCACATACATATTCACGGTGGTTGATAATGCTGTTACGGAAAGATAGAGATCGCAATTGAATTGGAAATAGTTGACGGTGAAAACTATGGTGGTGCTTCAACATTGTTTGTTCGTGAATATTGTGACGTTTGACCAAAATTGTTGCTGATATACTATAATATTTGTTCCTGAATGCTTTGACATCTTGTTCAAGATTGTTATTATTATACGACATCATCAGCTCCTGAATATTTTAACACTTTGATCAACATTGTTGCTGATATATTATAATACTTGTTCATGAATATTTTGACGTCTGATCAAAAGTGTTGCTGTCATACCACATTGTTTGTTCGTGATTTTTTTTAACATTTTGAACAACATTCTTGCTGATATACTATAATTTTTGTTCCTGAATATTTTGACATCTTGTTTAAAACTGTTGCTGTCATACCACAATGTTTGTTCGTGAAGATTTTGACGTTTTGGTTTAAAATGGAAGGGCTGCCGCCATACCACCTTATTAATATTTTGACGTTTGATCAAAATGTATGCTGATATACCTCATTAATTGTTCCTGAATATTTTGACGTTTTGTTCAAAATTATTGCTGATATACCTCAGTAATTGTTCCTGAATATTTTGGCATATTATTCAAAATTGTTACTGTTATACGATATCATCAGTTCCTGGAGATTTTGACAGATTGATCATAATTGCTGCGGTACTGTCAAATCATCTAAACTTTTCATCTTGTGTTTGATGCTGACGCTGTTCAAAAAAAAAAGTTATTCAATATATGGAAGATTCTGAAAATTGCTGAAATAATCTTTGTTGGTGCTGACGCCTTTTCAGAAGAGGACCAGACGAAAAAAGTAATGAGTTTATTTTTAATTATTTATTTATATTGATTGTTACATTAAGTTTTATTAGAAAAAGAAAGGATTTATAGTCTGACCTAAACATTAAAATTAAATGATAAAATAGCAAAGCCGAAATATGTCAGTTTAAAAATAATAGTGTGATCATAGCGTGAGAGCTATTTTGCTCTGACTCCAAGTGGAGATTCCCAAATTTGTTTTTAGTAATGGTATAATCTCACACAAAATTCTTTGTTGCCCAGGGGCTATGTATAATCTCGAAACTCTAGAATACTGATGCTATCGTCTATGAGGAGACAAACCTGTTTCTCTCTGAGAGAAATAAAGGAAAACAAACAAACAAAAAAACGATTTGGCATAAGAGCAGTCACGGTAAATACTAAAGGTTAGTTATGGTGATCGGTTGGGTATACATAATATATATTAGTCAAATTCAACAACACTTTAGTTCAAATTCATAACATCTCTGAAAACATTTCAACAATAAAAAGAAATCTAAATCCTAATATCCACCGACCATGATATACAATGGAACTAATTTGCAAACTGAACCTCACAATGTAAGTGAGCTTCCAGATTTTTTAAACAGAACTTTTTTTTTCATAGAGAATGTCTCCACTAAAATACCAAGTGAACTGAATAGCGAATCTCAAAATATTCGTCCCAATAATTTTGTAGTGTGGATGGAATTGCAGCTCACAGTTGTCACACTCAAAATATGCTAGTGCACCACGTATCTCCTGTTGTCATATTTTACAGAATACAGAAGTATTGCACGAATCAACACTTTAATACTTTACATATTTTTGCAAAAAATTAATGTTAATGACCTTAAAACCTAGGTCTCACAAATTATTAATATTTTGTATATTTTTTTATATTTTTAAATCGGTTTTTTATTGAAACTTTACTCTTAGGGAGATCAATCAACACATAAAAAAAAATTAATAATATTATCTTTATCACTTTAAAGAATTTGATATCGACTACCTTA
Source organism: Diogma glabrata (assembly GCA_963693315.1). Classification (NCBI taxonomy): domain Eukaryota; kingdom Metazoa; phylum Arthropoda; class Insecta; order Diptera; family Cylindrotomidae; genus Diogma; species Diogma glabrata. Next base: position 51,546,207 of record OY856187.1, on the reverse strand, counting down.
GAAACAAACAACTTTTTCAGTACGATATACATTTCATAATGAACAAGTTGAATTTATATAAGAACTGACTCTAAAAAATTATGAAAATTTTTGCAATCCATACAATTTTCGACCGATCTAGTTAATGAAACGAGAAAATTTTAAACTTTAAAAAAGTTTATCATTCTCATCAGAGTTAGCCGACTAGAAAAACTACCAAAAAATGTCAACGCTAAATATATACCAAAAATTAGGTTACAACGATTGTACAGATTCAAGATACTTTAAAATACTTACGTATGCTCCATCCTATATATGAAAAATATTCAAATAAGGTTCTGATCAGATTAGCCCTAGTTGCCTGATTGGGCCTAGTCATGAGTATAACACTTTTTCCATATCAGGTCTTGAATGGGACAGCCGGAACAGACCCTAATAATAGACCCTAATAACATAAACATTGTCTTTCGAATATAAAAAATATACTTTCAAATAAATTCTAGAATAAAAAAATAAAATATAAAAAATATAATATAATAACGGAAAACACATAATATTTATCCGAGAAAGTTTTCTCTAACTAAATACAAATAGTTCAATAAAGGTTGCTAAGACATAGACATTTCAATTTAGCAAGAGTCAAGAGCTGATATCCATGTTTTTTAACAAAATTTCAAAGAAATTAAAAGACAAGATGAAACAGCGTTAACTTTATAACGCAAAGTCTCTTCAAAACTTCAAAGCTTTACTCTTTCCTTTGTACAATAAGCAGACTTAATAAGCAATTATGAAAGGTTAAAAAAAAAACTACATTGCAGACAAATCTGAAAACGAACACAAACGATTCATAGATCATAATTTGCCATTATTATTTCTAATTCTACCACGGACGCAACAAAAGTAAATAATATTTAAATCAAATGGCCCGTCGAGCCGGGTATAGAGTATGTATATTTATTTATGGAGGGATCAGTTTTTGTCAACTACTACTAGCCAACTACTATCTTCCAAGGATAAACTAATGCTTAAGAAACTCGACAAACCTAATGTCCATGGTGAACGAGTCATTGCACATTTCATGCACTTTTTTGTTTTAATAATAATTTTTCTTTTAAATATTCTTGTGTCTATTTTAAATTTAGTTGGAATTTAAAATTATTTGAATGCTAACGTCATACCGATTTGTTTTAAATAATGTAAACTTGGAATTATAAGAATAGAATGAAAAATTGCTTTGAAAACGTAACAAATGTTTTCTTTCAATTCCGGTCAGTTCGGGAATTGAACCGGCGTCCTTCTGATCAGAGTTTATGGTTAATCATTTAACCAACTCTACCAGCAACGAGATAAAAATTTGCTTTTGGACGATCGACTGAACATCACACTTATTTTAATTCATTTTTAGTGTCAATTTTTGTCTTATTCTTTATTTATTCTACGAACACGTTTTGGATGCAAACTTCCCGAACAGAAATTAGTTAGGGAAAGCCTGAATACAGTCAGGGCGTGATCAAAGCCAGGACAAGTACTATTAGGGTATTCTAATGTGGGCCTGTTCCGGGCCTGATTTAGAATACCCTGATTCAGAATGCCCGCTTCTTAGCTGTAAGACTACAATAATAGTGATTAAGGTGGTATATGTTTTACTTTTTTCCATTGTAACCTTTTTTATTTTATTTTAATTAATTTATATATTTATTATATAAATATATATCAAGACCGGTCCTGCTGGTCCAGCTATCCCAATCAGGGCCTGATCCTATTATCCCAATCAGGGTCTAATCCAGTTATCCCAACCAGGACCTGATTGGGAAAGAACGTTACAATCATAATCAGGGCCCAATGAGAATGCCCTCGGGATATGTACAAAATGAGCGTAGAACTTTCGGATATATAACTATAAAAATATTTATATCATGAGTTTTATGACTAGAATCTTCTAATACATTATGAAATTTTTCCAGGATAATATTTTTTGTAACGACATTACGACAAATGAAGATTGCGGTCGTTGGAAATTTAAGTTGGAATTTAATTTAAGTTGGAAATTTAAAATGTATGTGTGTGATTACATTTGTAAATGAGGCAGCGCCTACTTTTGTAACGATACATTAAAATAAAAAAATCAGAATTCAAAAAATTTAAATATTTGGCTCACATATAAAATAAATAAATAAATATGAGTAAGCTGACATGAAAAATGAAAAACAAAATATATTAAACAAATATAATAATTTTTTTGAATTACTACAATTAATTATTCAAAACGGGCATTTGTTTTTTGTGCAAGTTTTCCTTATATTCACAAAAAAGTCTCTTTCACACATAATTTTAGATAAAAATAAAATTCATCAACTTATTATTACGAAAGTCATATTATCTCATAAAAAGTTACATGAAACTCATTTTAGAAAATGTTAAACTACTTTTTCATTCTTCATATTTTTTATTCTTTGTTTATTATTCGTTTCATTAAATAAATTTTGTTTCGTTTAGTTTTTTATGACTCGTGAAACATACGGCAAACATTTGTGTGCTCATATGTGCTAGGGCGTTTTACGATATGTTCATGGTATGGTGCACATCATGTGCAAGACATGTCTTGTGCACAATTTTGTAACATGCACAATAAATGTACATTTCGCGCACTTTATTCAAAATTGTTTTACAGGAAAATTAAACGTTTATTATTATTTTGTTAAATCGAAATTTTTTTTCTTATCTTTACGAATTTAGTTTATTACGGTGTTAATTTCGTCCAACGAAAGTAAAATAATTGAAGAATTATTGAATTCAATAATTGAATTCAATTCAATTATTGAATTGAATAATTAAATACAAAGTAAAATAATTGAAAAGGGGTTTAGATTTCATAAGAAATCATATCTAACGGATGAAACAATTTAAATAACCACATTTCATTATTTGTTACTTACTTCAAGGGAGGATAAAAAGTTTGTCTGTTAATGCGTGGTTACATCTTCGAAATGCGATTGAAAATTCCTAAATTGAACATTACAGAACAGGACGAAAGGAAGAAACCTGTGGACGACATGTGTCCTGAAAATTATGTTATTAAGCTGTGTTGGGCTCAAACCCAAATCCAGTCTAATGCTCTAATGCTCTACTGAATGAGTTATGAGTTGACCGGGCTAAGAAAAAGGTACAGTAAACAAAAAACATTATTTGATTCCTATAAGAAAATCAAAATGATACAAAAAAATTCAATTTTTCTAAGGAAATGTCCAGCCTGTCCCCAAAAAGGCATCAATTGTGATACTTCAAATTATAAACAAAAAACCTTACTCCCAGTCCTATCTTAAATATATAAGCACTAAATTAACTCACATATAATTCATACATAACCAAATTTTTCGAATACAACCATTTATCTGACAGTCATTACGGTTTCAGAAACAAAAGATCACAACCGATGTATTTAACTATGTAGCCCATCGTTGGAACAGCAAACATGATAAAGGTGGTGAAACGTATGTTATGACATTAGACACCTCAAAAGCATTTGATCGAATCTGACAACAAGTTCGTTGCGTATGGTTCTCCTCCTGCAGTCGTGAAGTTGATTCAAAATTTTCTGTCTAATCGATACGTCCCAGTATCATATTGATGAGATTTCTTCTGAGTCTAAATTAACAATGGTGTACCCCATTTTATCCACCAAACTATTTTTAATCTAGATCAACGTACTGTAGAAAATCACCAGTAATCCGATAAATAGTTTTACAGATGATAGTACACTACACTACCTATCTTCAAAGGGTAAAATGCATGAACGAATAAATCCCTCTAAGAGAGACGCTGCCATAAATGTAAACGAGGACCTAAAAAGAGTTGCCAATTGATCTGACAAAAATATAGTCAATTGTAATTCCATCAAAACACAGCTTTTGATTGTATTCAGATCAAAGACCGAGTTCCCAACGATATTTCAATTAGTATCTATGACGAACAATAGACGCATTAGAAACCATGCGTTTATTGGGGGTCACAATTTCCAATGACTTAATCTGGAACGATCATATATACGATGGCAAAGAGCGCTTCGAAAAAACTCGGTCTCTTCTCTATAGAAGAGGCGGAGTTTTTTCGAAGAGCTCTACATCTATATGTAAAAAATATTTCACTCCGTATCAATTACTCCACATTTATAAGTCCTGTATTGGTCCTTGTATGGAGTATTGTTTTCAAGTTTTGGGCGTTGCATCTGTTTCCATCCTAGCTCTTTTGGACTATGTTTTTATAAGATATCTGTTAGTTATTGTGACACATATTGTATGGGATTATGCAATACTTTTTATTAACAAAAAATTCAAAAACATTTTTTATTTTCTCTCAGAGAAACTTCTTTGGAATCATTACTTCGGTCTGAAAAACCTAAGTATTACAGTCTCGAGCTAAAGGTGAAAAACTTCTCCCCACTTTTTTAGTACTTCTCGACGTTTCAGTTTATATCTAAAAATCCCAGCGGCTGATATATCCGCTAGAAATAGGTAGATTTCGGGGTCAGACGGTTTTGTGTCTAAATAAAATTAGATAAGTCAGATTAGTTTAAATAAAAAATATAAGTAGAAACAGAATAATTCAAAAAAATTATCGAACCAAATTAAATACATTATCCGAACTAACTCCATCAATACAATTTCCGAACAGTTTTATTTAAGTTGGTTTAAACTACTTTTAATAACATATTAAATCCACCAAAGATCAAATGAACTACGTCACAACTACAATTATACCATCACACATAATTTATAATCAAACATTATCAAACAATTTTATTTCAATATCTTTTTTTGTTGTTGTGTTTTTTTGTTCTTATTTAATATTTTTTCAAACGGTTACTTAGTAAAAAAAAAATAAAAACAAAAGAGATTTTGATAATTTTTCTATGGTATTAAATGGTTTGATATTTTTTTGCAAGAGGTTCATTATAACGCTTATAAAAATGGAACCTTTTGGGTTAGAAGGCTGAACTTTTTTGAGACTATAGTTTAAAAGTATGTTTAAAAGTTAAGATGAATTTAAATAACATAAACTGAAACATGATGAAAGCATTGCCTTTTGCGTTTGTTTTCATTTCAACAGCCCTAGGATCTCAACCGTTAGATTTGAACTGTTTTTTTTTTAAATTTTGGAAAGATTCATATTTTATGTACGTGAAAAAAGTTTTCAAATATGAGCTTGGCCATTTCAGCTAGATCAAGGACAGCAAAGTTTAGTAAATTTTTAAAACAGCTGATTTTTGAGGAACCTGAAACGCCAAAGTTGTCATCTGGATAAAAATGATAAAAAAAGGTTCAAATATTCAATATTTTTAAATTTTATTAAAATATTATTATTCAAACGGAAGTTATAGTGCCCTAGATTATTCGACTTTTTAAGCTCTAGCCGCTTAACCGGTAGCCGAATATGGCCAGTTCACGAACTTGTTCAAGATATTATTTGCCGAAACATACACAAAAAATTATTTTGGTGTAGGTCGAAAAATGCGACCGTGAGAGTGCCGCTAAATTCCGTTATACCTCATATCGTTATATAAATATATATATATATATATATATATATATATATATATATATATATATATATATATATATATATATATATATATATATATATATATATATATATATATATATATATATATATATATATATATATATATATATATATATATATATATATGAGCAATTTCACGAAGATTCAACAACGCTTTGACTTGACCCCTTTTAATTTTGATTATTTTTTGTTTATAGATAGTCTTTGATAAATAAAAAATACAAGTTCTCTTAGAATTTTTTTTTCGACCAGGGGTTTTCACAGGGTGCCCCTCAATTTTTGTTATTTTGTGATGTGAGTGCATTTTGACAAGCGATTGTAGAAAAACTACTGAATCGATTTTCATAAATGATATGTCGTTGAATAGGTATTAGAACAAAGTTTTTAAAAATGTACACTGTTAATTTTTTGAAATAATTTTTAACGGTGTAACATAAGAAAAAAACGGTGTAATTGAAAAAAAGATGGCATAGCCTTTTTTTTTTTTTTTTTAAACTAAATTGAAGCTTATTTTATATCAACAACTTGTGAAAGTTAAGGACTAGCATCATTTTTTGTTTTAGAGATAAGATTCGTTGTGCATGTGACTGTCGGGAATCAGTTTTTTTTGTTCTGAAGGAAAATTATAAAAATGGCGATTTTTAGATTCAGATTTTTTTTTATGTTAAATATCAAATATTTTATTATTAAATGAACTTTTTAAAAAGCAATTTCAGTCAAGTTCAGCAAAATTTTGCGACATTTTGACTCGACCTTTTTTAATTTGGTTTATTTTTAGTTTACAGATAGCCTTTGATAAATGAAAAATACGGCTTCAAGTAGAATTTTTTTAAATATAGACCAAAATAAACCAAATTAAAAAGGGTCGAGTCAAAATGTCGCAAAATTTTGCTGAAATTGACTAAAATTGCTTTTTAAAAAGTTCATTTAATAATAAAATATTTGATATTTAACATAAAAAAAAAATCTGAATCTAAAAATCGCCATTTTTATAATTTTCTCTCTAATTTTATCTCTAAAACAAAAAATGATGCTAGTCCTTAACTTTCACAAGTTGTTAGATATAAAATAAGCTTCAATTTAGTTTAAAAAAAAAAAAGGCTATGCCATCTTTTTTTCAATTACACCGTTTTTTTCTTATGTTACACCGTTAAAAATTATTTCAAAAAATCAAATCGAGTCAGTAGTTTTTCTACAATCGCTCGTCAAAATGCACTCACATCACAAAATAACAAAAATTGAGGGACACCCTGTGAAGACCCCTGGTCGAAAAAAAAATTCTAAGAGAACTCGTATTTTTTATTTATCAAAGACTATCTATAAACAAAAAATAATCAAAATTAAAAGGGGTCAAGTCAAAGCGTTGTTGAATCTTCGTGAAATTGCTCATATATATATATATATATATATATATATATATATATATATATATATATATATATATATATATATATATATATATATATATATATATATATATATATATATATATATATATATATATATATATATATATATATATATATATATATATATATATATATATATATATATATATATACATATATACTGTAACGACTCTTCGTTGGTTCTTTTCGATTATTGAGCAAATACGACAGTAAAAAGACAGATCTTTGGTTAACAGAATCTCAAACTTTATTTGTCAACAAATTACAGCAGCTTCCGTTTTTCCTTACAATAAATTCCAGGGTCTCCAATTTATGTACCATAAACTTCACCGCTTTTCCACAATTTGAATCAATAATATTCGGAATCGTAAAATCTGTATTTACTATTCCACTAAGTTCAGATTCTTTCACTATTAGTACCCAGGCTCAAGTACCACCGATTATTCCTTAAACTTGCGAATATTTATAAACACTTTTAATTGCAAAAGTAAAACTGACTATCGGATATTTTTGTTTGCTTATTTATATCGAAAAATAAATAAATCGAAACTTCTATAATCCACTAGAAATCAATACTACGTAGTCTGTACAGCTTGAATAGGCCACACCTGTTTTCATTCATACTTGCATTTGTATTAGCGAACTTTTAATTTATGCAAAATGTATTAGGTATATATATATATATATATATATATATATATATATATATATATATATATATATATATATATATATATATATATATATATATATATATATATATATATATATATATATATATATATATTTAAATATATATATATATATATATATATATACATATATATATATATATATATATATATATATATATATATATATATATATATATATATATATATATATATATATATATATATATATATATATATATATATATATATATATATATATATATATATATATATATATATATATATATATATATATATATATATATATATATATATATATATATATATATATATATATATATATATATATATATATATATATATATATATATATATATATATATATATATATATATATATATATATATATATTGTAATAAACTTCGTCCAGAATGGGTTAATTTTATTTACTCATTCATGAATCAAAAGTTAACTCCTTTTTCAATCTTTTACTTGTATTGCAAATTGTATTGCATAAAGTAATGAAAATTAAATTTGTTATACAAATGTTTACATTAATGAATTAAAAGGAGTTACCTAATACATTTTGCATAAATTAAATTTGAGTTCGCTAATACAAATGCAAGTATGAATGAAAACAGGTGTGGCCTATTCAAGCTGTACAGACTACGTAGTATTGATTTCTAGTGGATTATAGAAGTTTCGATTTATTTATTTTTCGATATAAATAAGCAAACAAAAATATCCGATAGTCATTTTTACTTTTGCAATTAAAAGTGTTTATAAATATTCGCAAGTTTAAGGAATAATCGGTGGTACTTGAGCCTGGGTACTAATAGTGAAAGAATCTGAACTTAGTGGAATAGTAAATACAGATTTTACGATTCCGAATATTATTGATTCAAATTGTGGAAAAGCGGTGAAGTTTATGGTACATAAATTGGAGACCCTGGAATTTATTGTAAGGAAAAACGGAAGCTCCTGTAATTTGTTGATAAATAAAGTTTGAGATTCTGTTAACCAAAGATCTGTTTTTTTACTGTCGTATTTGCTCAATAATCGAAAAGAACCAACGAAGAGTCGTTACAGTGGTGTCAGAAGTGGGATTATTGAAACAATGGTCAAGACAGTAAATATTAGTGATCTCAGCCAGACCCAGCTTAAGGATGAGTTGAAGAAAAGGAATGCTCCAATCCATGGAACGAAGGCAGAACTTGCATTCCGGCTGCGTAAAGTTTTAGAAGAAGCAGGCCAAAACACAGAGGTCATAGAAGTAGAGCCAGAGGAAGTTACGGTCCAGAATGCCCCAGCAATTGATCCGATGATGGTGTTGATGAAAGAAATGATGGCACAGCAACAACAACAATTTGCTGATATGATGGCCAAACAAGGAAACAATCTGATGGCCCGACAAGAGAAACTGGCAGCGGAACAAAAAGTAGATCAACAACAACAATTTGCTGATATGATTGCGAAACAAGGAAACAATCTGATGGCCCGACAAGAGAAACTGGCAGCGGAACAAAAAGTAGATCAACAACAACAACTTGCTGATATGATGGCCCGACAAGAGAAACTGGCAGCAGAACAAAAATTAGATCAACAAAAACTACGTGAAGTAATCGAGTCACGTATATCCAGTGCGGAGGTTAAAATCAACAACATGGAAAGGGAGCTGCGGAAAGTTACCGAAGAACATGAAGAGAAATTACGCAAACTTTCAAGTTAATTCCGCCAAGAAATAGCACAAGGGAAGTCAGGTAACATGATCAATCCATCAACTACTTCACCTCCAGCTAGAGTGAAAACACCCGCATTTGATGGATCTACATCGTACCAGATATTTAAGATGCAATTTGAGATAGCAACAACTGGGGTTGACCACCAGCAAAAAGCAAACGCGCTTATATTGGCATTGAAGGGACCTGCTGCTGAAATTTTGCAGACACTATCTGCGACAGAGCGTGATTACAAGCTAATGGAGGCCTTAGAAGTAAGATATGGGGAAAGTCATATGCAAGCTCTCCATCGCATGCAGCTCAAGACACGAAAACAGGGAGTCAGCGAAACTTTGCAGGAATTAGAGGCTGACATTGTGAGACTGGTTAATCTGTCATATCCGAACTATAACGCTGAACATCGAGACGAGCTGGCAGCTGATACATTTATCAATGGTCTTCGAGATGTACAAATGAGAAATCAGCTGTATCTAAGCGGGAAGAAACTACCTACGGAAGTCTTAGCATTGGCCCTACAAATGGAAGCTGGAAAAAGAGCGCTTGCCTTAGATAGAGTACGTAAGATGGAAGTTTCTGAAGAGCCACTAAAAGCAGCGCTTGATGAAGTGATCATGAATGTCAAAAAGTTGGAAGATAAGCCTGAGCCAAATCAACGAAGAAGATCTAGCAGAGTAAGATGCTGGAATTGTGGGCAGTTAGGCCACATCAGACGGGAATGCAAAACACTCGTAGCAGCAAAAGAAGGAGTAGTTCCAGGCCGATTGATGAACCTTTCAAACAAGCAAGTGGATGTCAAAAAGGAAGGAGATTGCCGCGTTGAACACCGGAAGAGAAGGATACGTTGTAACGCTGAAGATCTTTCAAGAAGACCCTGTGTTGAGGAGCGCAAGTCATATAGCGGGACTGAGAGAAAGGAGGCAAATGTCAAAAAGGAAAGGGATTTCCGCGTTGTACACCGTAAGGGAAGGATACATTGTAACGCTGATGATCTTTCAAGAAGACCCTGTATTGAGGAGCGCAAGTCATGTAACAGGACTGAGAGAAAGGAGGCAATGACAGTGAAGCAAATTAAGTTCCAAACTCCTGACAATTGGTGTACCGAGGCAATGAAAAGAGAGCAGCGAGAAGATCCAGCTATGGCACCGATATTGAAATGGAAAACCGAGGGAAGGCGACCAGAGTGGAAAGAGGTATCACCTTTGAGTACACTGAGAAAAAAAACTCACTTAAATTTAATGAGATTGTCATATGAACCGAAAAATGTGTTTTGTTTTATGATTTCGATCAAAATACCCTTTAATTCAATTTTACAATCATATTGAAGTAAACTGAAATTTCTTATTATTAATTCTAAACGGTTTTGCAGCTTAGAATTATATAATTTCTTCTCAGATTTATGTTGGAATAGATTTTCTTTATAATTTTAAATACTAATCCTTTTAATATTTAATATAATATGACACACTTCATTCTAAAAGAAATCCTTTATAGGGTTATTTAAATGGCATATTATATTAATGTAGGAATCTATTCAAAATAAAAAGAAATAAATTGTGCAAGTAGATCGTAAATAATCGTTTAAGATCGTAACATAAGACATTAAAACCGATAAATTTAATAAAGGTTAGTCATTAATATTGAATTGAAAATGACATCTGCAGTATGTTTTAAACTAAAATCAAATTTCATTACAGAATCACGAAACTGGCAATTTTACGTGCAGTACTTCACCGTACTTCACATATAAGGATATGTTATTACAATTATTAAGAATAATTAAAAATGTTTATATTATATTTTATTTAAATAAAAAAAATGAATTCTTTTCTTTAATTGTATGCATTTTTAATGCCGAACTAGAAAATCCAATTTAAAACAAGCATTTACTCTAATAAAGTTCATTAAATTTCCTTTTGATTTTAAAAAGCATTCCTTTTATTGATTTCCGAGTAATTATTTAAAAAGATTTCTTCATATTTTAAAATATTTTTCATTTAAAAAAAGCTAAAATGATTTTCCCTATTAAGTTAAAATGTGTCTCTTCTTGGATGAGATCCATAAAGATATCTTATTGCATTACTTCGAAAATATGTGACTGATTTTTCTGTGTGTACGGAGGTGAAATGCTACTGGGCGCAATGGGACTCACTAATTATGGACAACGGGATACTAAAAAGAAAATGGGAGTCTGCTGATGGAAAGAAAGTGTTAGAACAACTGGTGTTGCCATCAAGTCGAGTGGAAGAGGTACTGGGAAAGCTGCATGGAAGTATTTCTGGAGGACACCTGGGAGTCAATAAAACCCTAGCCAAAGTAAGGGAGAGGTTTTATTGGGTAATTTATCGAACAGACGTGGAGCAATGGTGTCGGCGATGCGATACTTGTGCAGCGAGCAAAGGACCAAAAACTAGAACTCGAGGAGAGATGCAACAGTACAATGTGGGTGCCCCAATGGAGAGAATTGCTATAGACATCGCGGGGCCATTTCCGGAAACGGCAAAAGGTAACAAATACATCATGGTGGTCATTGATTACTTTACAAAATGGCCGGAAGCCTATGCAATACCGAACCAGGAAACAGTTACGGTCGCGGAAACATTAGTCAATGAATGGGTTTGCAGATATGGAACACCGCTCGAGTTGCATACCGACCAGGAAAGGAATTTCGAATCTCAACTGATGGAAGAGCTGTGCAGAACACTCGACATTAGAAAAACACGAACTACACCTATGAACCCGCAGTCGGATGGCATGGTAGAACAATTCAACCGAACCATGGAAGAACATTTGTCAAAGGTAGTAGAAGCCAACCAAAGAAATTGGGACAAGGATCTTCCGTTATTCTTGATGGCCTATCGTAGCGCAGTGCACGATACGACAAGTGAAACGCCAGCGAATATCATGTTCGGAAGAGAACTACATCTTCCTAGTGACATCGAGTTCGGCATCCCTGGAGGTCTGGTATCCACGAAAACAGATTATGTGGGACAACTAAGGGAGAAGATGAATAAAATCCATCAGCAGGTTAGAGACCACATTAAGATTACCAGTGACAAAATGAATATATATATATATATATATATATATATATATATATATATATATATATATATATATATATATATATATATATATATATATATATATATATATATATATATATATATATATATATATATATATATATATGTATATATATATATATATATATATATATATATATATATATATATATATATATATATATATATATATATATATATATATATATATATATATAATTTTTTTTTTTTTTTGTTATTCCGTCTCCGCTTATCACATATAGTCGTTTGGCATCAAAATTTTTCCGAAATTCCGAGATGAAGCCCATTGCAATAGGTAGATTTTTATATGAAATCTACCTAAAAAGCATAAAAATGTCCGGCTGTCTGCAGGCCTTAAAAGATCAAAAAAATCAGTAACTGTCAAAAATAGCAAATTTTCATATTTTTGGCTTAGAAAACGTTTATTTTCAGTGATAATGAGCAGGGCTGGACGATATTTAAAAAATTATCGATATCAAAAACATATCGATAAAACCGATATATCGAAATATCGATAATATCTATATATCGTATGATCGATATTTATCGATACATCGATTTATCAATATATCGATAATATCTATATATCGATAATAAATATCGGTAAATAAATATCGATAAATGTCGATGAGTATCGATAATGTCGATATTATCGATATATCGATATTGTGTACAGATATTACACAATATTATCGATAGATCGAAAGATCAATAACTATTGATATAAATATCGATATTTTTTTTTTCATTAAATAAGATTATTACATAATAAAATTAAATAGGTTTAGAGTATGAAAAATATCACAAAATTTTAGTTACATTTGCCTATATTTTTATATTAATGCAAACGCAAATACTTAAATATCTCAATATATGAAAAAATGGACTTATACCACTTAAAAAAACGGGTCATATCGAATAATATAGATTTTTCGATAATATCGATAATCTCGATACTATCGATATATCGATATTATAGATACATCGATATATTATAATCCGATATCGACATTCGATATATCGATAATTATCGATATTTATCGATTACCGATATCTTTTCCCGGCCCTAATAATGAGTAGTTACTTTGAATCTCGAGAAATCTTGATGATCGGCATCTGTATGTGAGACCAGAACCTCGATTATCGTGTTATAAGTGTGTCAACAAAAAATCGTTAAGTGTGTCAAAAGAATGATTTTCATATATTTTGTTTCCTAATTTTTTTGAGAAACATATTATGGGAAACATTTTCGACTAGAAAGATATAAAAGATAAAAGTTATTATTTATTAAATTATTTGTATGGCATGAAATGTAATTGAACATGAAATTGGATATGGAATGTGATTCTAAACAATTTCAGCTCCTCCCAACTTATGGGAACAGTTAGAAAATATCAAGCTGTTGAAAATTAATTGTCACTTTTTATGTTTTCATGTGATGTTTCTCAATAATTTTTTGTGTGATACCACGAATAACAGGAACAGTTCTGAATAACAGGAACAGTTGGAAAATAAGTTTGGATTTTTGATAATGTTATAATTTTTGCAATATTTCTGAAATTTTGAAAATAGTTTGCACTTTTGATTTTGGATTATTTTTTGCAATATTTTAAGAATTTTGAAAAAAAAGTTTAAATTGTTTATGTTATTATAATTTTTAAAATACTTTTGGAATTATGAAAAAAGATTGTATTTTTGATTTTGTTATTGTAATATTCTCATTAATATTTCTGGAAGTTGAAATTTAATTTTTGGGAAATTTTTTGGAATTTTGAAAAAAGTTTCAATTTTTGATTGCTGCTACGAGGTAATTTATAATTTTCTTAAAAAAAAACTACAGAAATTATTAACCCATTGTGAAGAATTCTTGTGAATCAGTGAACTGATTTTTAGGGTGGAGAACAATCTCCTTACTTCTTATAGTAGTGTTTTTACACGAACTTTTTGTACACGCATTTTTCTTGAACGTATGTATATCAATCGTGCAAAAATAGAATTAGATGTATCCCAATTCATGAATATTAAACATTTTGAGCTGTTTTTCACCTTTTACGAAAAATATTAAACATACTTTTTAAGGCAGATGTCAGTTGTTGTTTAGTCAGTTAAACATCGCACTTATATAATTTTAGTTTTTATTTTGGTAAACGGCAAACTTACATGTCAATATGCAACAACGATCATTTTTAGTTATGAATTATGCATAACTAAAAATGATCGTTGTTGCATATTGACATGTAAGTTTGCCGTATTAAGTTGTGCCATTATATATAAATGTTCTCGTTGGTTTGGTAGGGACAGTTGAAGTTTTTATTAAAGTTTTGGAGTTACATATTTTCATTGGGCCGAATATTTTTTCAGGTATATTATTTTTTTTTTTTTTCTTTATAATTCCTTTTATTAAATTTTAATTATTTATGGTTTACATTTCTTATTTGTTTTAGGCAGGTATTAAAATATAACAAAAGTGAAATCATATATTTGCAAAAGCACATAGTGCTAAACGCAAATAAATTTATAAATTATTTGATTTTTGAATCATTGACTTAAGTACATATCAGTAACAAAAATATACATACATACATACACATATCCACACTTTTATATAAATAAATAAGTTAAATATAAGTTATCTTGATTAGTTTAAAGATTTAAATAATGAGTTACATCCAAATTATAACTAAAAATATATATGTTTGATTTTTTTTAAATGTTTTTGAATATTGATTCTTATTACTTCTAAAATTAAAAATAAAATTGATTGATTAATTGATTCTAAAGACTTATCTAATTGTTAATAAAAATTTATAGTTATTCTGTACATAAATTGTTATCAGAAATATATTTCTTTAATTTTGGTTTAAATATTGAAATTCTAGGTTCATTTTTTAGACCATCAGGAAGAGAGTTATATAGTGTAAGACCTCTGTATAAAAGAGAGTTTTGACCGCTTGCCGTGCGAACGAAATCAATGTAGTAGTCATTTGCTTGGCGAGTAGGATAATCGTGAATAGAGTTAATTTGACGTAGCAAGAAGTTGTTTTTCAAAAGATTATTTTTTATTTTGAATATTAAAATCAAAATGTCGAGGTCTACTAGCTTTTTCACAGGTAAAATATTACTGTTGTAAAGAAGTTTCGTTGAGCAATCAAATTTCAGTTTCTTTATGTTACGTATGCATTTATTCACTAGAATATGAAGTTCTTTTATTCTGGTAGTTGCTGCGACTCCCCAAATCGGTAGCAAGTACCGTATATGGCTTAATACATGAGAGTGAAAAATTATGTATTTTATTTTTTGGGGTAGAATATCTCTCATTTTGCGTAGAATAAAATTACTAGTTCGGATTTTGCTTTTTATCTTATTGATATGATGGGACCAATCCAGTTTACTGTCGATGACGAGGCCTAAATACTCTGTTGCATAAACTCTTTTTATTGCTTGACTATTTATAAATAGATTAAATGATAGAAACTCATCCATGTTTTTATTTTTCACTTCAAATATCAAGTAGTTTGTTTTTTGCTCATTCAGTTTAAGATGACTATTCTTTGCCCAGTCGTTTATTATATTTAAGTCTGATTGCATTTTTAATCTTAAATCACTGCATGTTTTCTCTTGATACACTAACGCCATATCGTCCGCAAACATAATAAGCTTACCATTGAGATGTAATGAGAATAGACTATTAACATATATGTTAAACAGCAGAGGACCGAGAAGTGATCCCTGTGGAACTCCATATTTAATTGTATTAGAGCTGCCTATAATGGAATTTATTTTTACCGATTGCTGTCTGAGTGCAAGATAGCTTGCAAAAAATTTCAAACTTTTCCCTTGTACACCTATTTCATGCAATCGTTTAATTAAATATTTATGACACACAGAGTCAAAGGCTTTCTGTAGGTGGATGAACAAACAGGCAGAGAAAAATTTTTTATCTAAACCAGATCTAACATCGGAGATCACCTCTGACACTGCAGATAGAGTACTAGATTTTTCACAAAAACCAAACTGATTTTTGTGAATAATATTTTGTAATATACAATAGGGTTGCAATCGGCGAAATATTACACTTTCGAAACATTTGGAAAACGTGCTCAGCAAGGAAATTGGACGATAGTTTTCCGAAGACTGTTTACTACCAGCTTTATGCAGAGGAATTAAAATAGCCGTTTTTAAGCAATTAGGAAATTCGCATTTTTCAAGTGCATTGTTAATTAGTTCACTTAATTTTTGGGCCAGAATGTCCTTAAAATGCAGACAGAAATTTAACGATATGCCATCGTAACCAACGGCAGATCTTTTATTCAAGCTGTGAAAAATTTCAATGATTTCATCTTTGTTCGTCGTACATAACGAAAGAGAATTATTAGTTTCATCATCCTGCTGGTCTAGAAAACTTTCAATATTTATAGTACTATCTGGAATAATAGATTGGATGCAATCAACAAAGTACTGATTCAATATGTCACAATTAGTTTTTACATCTGTAATTAATTCATTGTTGTGTTTCAGTGCTATATTTTTTACATTTTTGTTTTTTTTAAATACGTGCGTATTTAAAATTTTCCACACATTTCTAAAATCGTTACCTTTTAATTCATTACTAAAGAAATTTATTTCTGATTGTTTTTCTTGCGTTTTTAATTTATTTTTGTAAAATTTAAATTTAGTTTTTAGAACATTATTATTAGGATATCTACATTTTAATTTGTAATATTTATCTCGTTTTAATTGTAATGTTTTAATTTCGTTTGTTGTCCAAGGATCATTAGTACTAACAGGAATGTTTTTTGTAACTATTTTTGTATGTTGTTTAATAACTGATGAGCAAGCATTAATTAATTCTTCAAAGGATTTAGTTTGAAACACATTGGTCTTAAAACTATCAATGTTTATTTTATTATAGTCTAAATAAGTTTTCGTTTGCATAATATTTGGAAGATCAATTTTGTTTTCTTTAAGAACGCTAAATATAATCATTTGATGATCACCGATGACACAATCATTAACAGATAGAAAATATTTTGGAGCCACTATATCTGTGATAACATGATCAAGTATAGATTGCGATTTATTTGTTATACGTGTTGCGAAATTCAAATCATTTTTATTCAAAATAATATAACCGTTAGAATTAATAGTATCATAATACTCTTGTACTCCAATTTCATTACTTTTTAATGTATTGAAATTGAAATCACCAATTACATAAAGGTTTTTATTGCTTTGAAGAATCTGATCAAATCTCTCCAAGAAGTCATCAACCATCCTTTTGTCCTTATAAGGAGGTCTATAAATTGCCAATATACTACATTCCAAACCTAATAACTTGACAATTAAAAAGTTGTCAACTCCGTAAGAGAGATCCATAATCAGATCAGATAAGATAGTATCTACAACATATATCGCAGTACCTCCACCACCTTTATTTTCTCTTGTAGAAAAATATGAGGTATAATTATTAATTTTATAAAATTCTGTTTCGTTTCTAAATACAAAAACTTCCGTATGCTGATCTTTTTTTACTATCCGACGGGCATCAATTATGTCTTCTTTAGATATAGTTACGTTTATTGCACTTAGCACATCGAGAGAAACTTTGATTAAATCAAGATTTGCAATAACTGGTACACCGCCTATCAATATGTGATTATCAAGTTTTTCTTGTTTCAACATTTCAATTTCATACTCCAACGTCTGTAATCTATTTTCAAACTGTGCGTAATTAAACATCCATTTCTTTATCATCTGATTATCTTTTAGAATCTGATCAAGTTTTGCCGAAATATCTGGGTGGTTTGTTCCATCAGCCATCGAATTGTTTTCCTCACTAGATATTGATGTAGAACGAGATTGATGTTGTCTACAATTATTAGAGCAAACATATGTTTCTTTATTGGCGTTAATGTTTGAATATTTGATGCGGTTAATGCCGGCACATTCAATGTGATACAATTGTTCGCACGTTATACACTTGACCTTTTTGTCTTTTTTCGTAATAGCTTCTGCACAAGTTTTGCATAACGTTTCGTTAGGCGTTGTTTCGATTGTGGTTTTCAAGAAACTTTTTGGTGAGTTTCTTAATTGATTACGATTAGGCTTACGATTACCACCCATGATTTAGTTACGCGATAAGAATAAAGTTAAATATTTTTTATATAGTTACGTGGATTTTATATTGTAATACACTTAACACAAACTTATTTTTTTCCACTATATAAATATAATTCGTAACAGTATTTAAGCACTCAATTTTTATTTAGACTAATAACAAAATATAGCATTTAATAACTGTTGTTATCACAAATAAATATTCAATTTTTTTTTTAATTTTAATTTTTTTTTGTATTTAATTTATATTTTTGATCTATTTAGAGCAAAATATTTTTGCGACTGTACTCGACAATGATCGAAAAAATATCGATATTTAAAATGATTTATATATTTAAAATGATTTAAAAATGATTTATTTGTGTCTATAATTTAAAATTTAATTTTTTTTGTAAACAATTACATTTGTTTTAACTTTTAAGTCTATACGCATGGAGGGATTAATATATTTTGATTTGTAAATTTTTTAAATTTTTGTTCTACGAGTGTCCGTGCTATATGACATACGAGTAAACGTGATATATCACATACCACTGGTAATAGCAGTGATATATCACCCCTCAGTATCCTCAAAAGAGGAGGAAATGAAAGCTTCAAATAATTTTATATCTGGTCATAATCAAAGAATATGCTACTAGCTAGATTATTGGCAACCAAATTTAAAATCTTGTTCCTGCAAATTTTTTTGTTCCTCCGAATTATCCTTATTTTTTCATATATCCTCCATTTTAACATGAAATATTGGTCTATGTCCCATTTTATTATGTTGCAGGACTTAATGATTTTTTAGAAACAAAAAAAAGTTCAATTCACATGCATCTCAGAACGCATATTTTTGTGGAATTTAGGTCTCAAAAAGTTTCTATGTGTTGTTGTGACGTGACACATTTTGTAATCCCTCTCACACAATCACATTTTGTTTACAAGAAATAAATGATGTAGTGATCTAAAGTTGACATTGAAATCACGGAAATTTGATATAATTTTTTAGCTTTGGAATTTTGATAAACACTTTAACGGGTTAATAAATAAGCTTATTTGGAAATTAAATTGTTTGGAATAATCTATTAAGCTGTTTGTTTAATTTTATTGTTTAGGCTTAAATTACCATTAACTAGATTTAACATGTTTTGAATGTAATCAATACTTATACTGACTGGCTCAATAGCTACGAGTGTTTCTCGTTGTCAGGAAGTGTTGTTCATACAAATTTAATTCAATTATGTTGCTATTCTGGTTTTAATATCTATACTAAATATTGTTCAAAAATTTATTCAAGCAAATCAGTAAGTATTTAGGAATCAAGTGTCCGAAGTCAAATATCACTACTTAGTTCACTAAACTTATTTAACTGTATGAAAAAATAACAATTAAAAAAAATGATTTATTGTAAACGTGATTGCGATAAATTTGGAACGTGTAATAAGCTTGTAATAACCACTTAAGCTTATGATAATCAAAAAGTTTTATTATTTTTCACTCGATTTTTTATTAAAAATTACGGTATTTAGTATATTGAACCAATTTAATTGAAAATTTTTTGTCTAAAGCCGCAATTAAATTATTTCAGAACTCTGCAATATTTCTGCAATAGTCGTGCAATGGTAGTGTGTAAAATATTCATTGCAGAAAAGTTTGGCAATGAACTCATTGCAAAACATTGCAATGACTCATTATCAAACTTTTTTGTAATGAATATTTTACACACTGCCATTGCAAGAATTTTCCAGAAATATTGCAGCGTTCTGCAATAGTCTAATTGGGGCTTTAGTTTTATTTTAATTTAACCCAATGAAATTCTATAAAATGTAATGACATCATTCAATTTCACTAATAAAATTTGCATTATACTAATAACAAATAGTTAAACGTCTGGTCTACTGGGATATTAAAAATTATCAAATATTTTTTGAAATAATTAACTGATATCGTAGTAGGCCAACGTTTAATTCATAAAAAATATATAAAGAAATGAAAAATGGCAAAACAATTTCTAAACGAATTCCCCTCGTTCGTTGATAAATTCTCATAATTTTTTGGAAAATTCCTCAAGCAAGTGGTATTGATAATAGCCTTATGGCCTATGGTTTCGTGCTTTTATCAATATACTTTCTTTCGAAATTTTTGACAAAAAATTATTTCGAATTATCACCGCCCTTGGGAAATTACAACTGAAAAATTTTTAGTGACGTATTTTATCCTTAATGAGATGAAATTTACGGTAAGGCTATTCTGTTACGAGTTCAACAACAAACTAACATTATTTTTATTAGATGGAATAAAAATGCAAATAATAATTGGAGAATGATACTAAATCATTTTGAATATAAAAGCCAAGGGTAGATACAAGGTAGATACAAAATCATTGTTGAGAAAATACGAAACAACTGCTTACAACAAGATATGCTAGGCTTCTCAAGACGGCCGGGTCTACGCCCCAGAAGGAGTAAATTAACTCACAACAATACTAAATACATCATTAAATTCCGCTCAGATACCGAATGTTTGGAAAATAGCCAAAATTAGCCTTATTCTCAAACTCGGCAAACCTGATGAAGAAGGAAAGTCATACAGGCCGATCTCTACCCTCTTATATATCGCAAAATTGATTGAAGCGCTTCTGCTACCTAGTTTATGAAGCTCCTGCAATTTAGCTTCTAAAAAGCACATAGCACAAAAACTGCCCTACACAAAAATCAAATCAAATCAGCGATGGTGTGAATCAAAAACAACCATGTTCAAGAACAATCTTAGTTGCTCTTGATCTATCAAAAGCGTTTGAAACAGTGTCGCACGCAACACTACTAGACGACATCCCAAATACCAACTTGCCAGGTATAATAAAGCGCTGACT